>JAXDDX010000422.1:0-73239 GCA_034670405.1 Hoplostethus atlanticus | reverse complement strand
CTCTCCTTCTCTCACTTCCTTCCTCTCCACTTACCCTTATTTTCTTTTTTCTTCTCTATGTTTCACCTTCTGTCTTTGGGTTTCAGTTTAATGCTTCATTAAAGAATGTCAAAATATCTAATATCATTTTCCTCTCTCTTGTTTCTGTCACCCATATGAGGGCTTTCAGGTGTCTCAGGCTCTGCACTCTCCATGTTTGCATCCTACCTAACGGATCGCTCCTACCAGGTGACGCTGAGAGGGTCTGTGTCAGAACCACGCAGGCTCACTACTGGGGTTCCGCAAGGCTCGGTTCTAGGCCCTCTCCTCTTTTCCCTCTACACAACATCTCTTGGTTCTGTTATCCATTCACACGACTTTTCCTACCACTGCTATGCAGATGACACCCAGCTGATCCTGTCATTTCCCCCCTCTGACACACAAGTGGAGGCACGCATTGCTGCGTGTCTGGCAGACATCTCAGAGTGGATGTCGATGCACCACCTGAAGCTCAACCTGGACAAAACTGAGCTGATGTTCCTCCCGGGGAAGGGCTGTCCGCACCGAGACCTGGCCATCACCATTGATAATGCTGTGGTGACGTCAACTCGGACTGCGAGGAATCTGGGTGTGACCCTGGACGACCGACTGTCGTTCTCGGCAAACATCGCATCAGTGACGCGCTCCTGCAGATTCCTCCTCTACAACATCAGGAGGATTCGCCCCTTCCTCACTGACAAGGCAGCGCAGGTGCTCATCCAGGCTCTTGTCATCTCCCGCCTGGACTACTGCAACTCCCTCCTTGCTGGTGCCCCGGCGTTTGCCATCAGACCTCTGGAGCTTGTTCAGAAAGCTGCAGCTCGTCTGGTGTTCAACCGCCCCAAGTTCTCCCATACAACTACCCTTCTCCGTTCTCTACACTGGCTCCCTGTAGCGGCTCGCATCCAGTTCAAGACCCTGGTGCTAGCCTATAGGGCAGTGAAAGGAACAGCTCCTTCTTACCTCCAGGCTATGGTCAAGCCTTACACCCCCGCCCGACCACTTCGTCTGCTGCCTCGAGGCGACTAGTTGCCCCGTCGCTCAGAGGGCCCTGCGGCCGATCTACACGGTCACGGCTCTTCTCTGTCCTGGCCCCGCAGTGGTGGAATGAACTCCCCACTGATGTCAGGACAGCAGAGTCGCTGCCCATCTTTCGCCGCAGGCTGAAAACCCACCTCTTCAGGAAACACTACCCTGACTCTTCCTCTTAGCCTTGCCTATTTGTCGTCAATTATGTGTCTGAGCTCTTGTTTATTGGCTCTTGTTCATTTGATACACTTATTTGTCTTAGCTCTTGCTTATTTGGTTCACTTATTTGTCTTAGCTCTTGTTTATTTGATTCTCTTATTTGTCTCATTTGTTTAAGATATAGTAGGTTGCTAACTTATTGCACTCTTACCTTAACACTAGTTATGCTCTTAGTTGCTTGTTTAGGAAGGAAATGCACTTACGATTTCTGGTGACTAGTAGTTTTCTTGCCTACCTATGTTGAATGCACTTATTGTAAGTCGCTTTGGATAAAAGCGTCTGCTAAATGACTGTAATGTAATGTAATATAACACACCATCTGGTGCCCATATTTGAGGTCCACAGCTTTTGGGCAACAGTGGCTGTGAACAGCTGATTGCATAAATGTACAAATTTTATAGACATGGTTAATTTCTGTACTGTTTTTGACTGGGAACATTTCATCACTGATACGTCTGGCTTGATTTTGTGTATTTGTGAGATTGTTAGCTAGCTAACCATAGTATCAGCTAGCCATCACTGTCTTGTTGTAAACAAATGAACTGCACTTCTTGTAGAAGTTAGCATTAGTAGTAGCTGTGATGTTAACATTAACATTGGTTGCTGTGCTAAATTAGCCTGCCGGCTAACAAAGCCAAAAATGAAGTTAGTTCAGGTTAACTGAGCTGACTCAAATTACAACTCTACAAATCTAGCTCAGACTATTCACTTTTACTTGTACAGTTGAATTGACCTACACCAACAGCACAACAATCTTTTTCAGATACAGTCAAGTTTGTGAATCCCTTGTGCAATTATAGAAATTTTTAATTTTTAATCCTTATTTAATCAAAATTAGCCCTTAACTGACATCATGGTGAACCATCAAAAAAGCTCAACTCAAGATTGCCAACATCCTTTCTGCTTGATAAAAAGGCAGATGTGAGGAGTGAACAGTATGGGACAAAATTTGGTAGTTAGCAATTATAGAGTATGGGTATTCAAGGCCCGATACCTAACACCCATAACAGTGTATTATTTTATTTTTTTTCAAACATTTCTTTATTGAATTATTTTTGTTTTAAACAGGGACAACACAGAACAAGAAGGGTACAGAATATATGGGTACAGCTTAGTTAGATGATAATGAATAAACAATAATGACTACATTTAAATATTAATAATTATTGTGTAAAAAAAAAAAAAGGGGGGGGGGGGGATACAGCCCTATATAGCAGTCAGTTATATTATTATTCTCCAGAAAGTTACAGAAGATGTTCCAAATGCCCCAAAACTTGTCAAGCTTGTTCTTTGTGATGTAACTTATCTTTTCTAAAGCAAAGTAAAAAGTCATTCCCTTCAGCCACTGTGAAATTACACAGGTTGTTTGTTTCTTCCATGAGCAGGCTATACACCGTTTGGCTTCCAAAAAGCAGATGCTGAGCAAGGACCTTACATTTTTTGAGGTCACAAAACCATCTGGGTAAATATTCAATATACATAATTTAGGGTTAAGAGGCACCTCTTTACCAATGATCTGACTGGACAGATCCAGCACCTTCTTCCAAAAACAAATTATCTGGGGGCATTCCCACATGCAATGGAACAACGATCCTTTCTGGCGATTACATTTAATGCAAGTGTCGGGAATATTAGGGTTAAAGTGATGCAACCTAGTTGGAGTAATGTACTGTCTGCTTATCCATTTGTACTGCAGTAATTTAGAATGTGTGTTTACAGTTTGAACTAAAGAGCATGCTTCTGACCATTCTTCCTCTGATAAATTCTCATGCAAATCTCATCAGGTCAAGTAAAGTAGGTAGTCTGTTTCAAGTTAGAGCAAAACAAAATTGTCATCTGCATACAGGGCTATACGATGTTCTATATCTCCTGTATTTATTCCTACCATGTTGATATTTTTGCGAATTGCCATAGTAAGTGGCGCAATGGGTAAACAACAGGGGAGAAAAGGGACAACCTGTCTTGTTCCCTGATGAAGTTTAAAGGGTGCCGAAGAAAGCCCATTAGTTAAAATTACAGCCTGTGGATTAGCATAGAGGAGCCGGATCCAACTAATACATTTTCCCCCCATACCAAGGCCGAATCCCAATTCTCATTTTCACCCCTACGGCTTCGGCTTGGCCCTTCACCTTGGCCCTCGGAACAGAGTCACAAGGGGTAGGGGTAGAAATCTCTCCCTAAGAATTGGGACAACCCTTCAAGACGCTGATACGTCATCGATGACGTTTACTGCAGACGGGACGAGTTTGTTATCGGAGATTACTATGGCAATAATGATATTATCACAGTGACATTTGCCGTTCATCTGATGGAGATAGAAAAGCATGGACGCTCGTGATTCGTTCACAATTTATACGTTTCACGCTACTAATCGATCAAACAAGTCATCAAATAAAAAAGACCACTGCTTCATTACCAGACCACTTCTTGACAGAATAGCGTTAGCGGTGCTCTGTAGGCTAGCAAGCCGTGCTCCTAACGTTACCCTGCCAGTCTGCACTGATATTAGAGGAGCCGTAACAAGTGCAGCAACTTAGTTATACTTCGGCGAACTTTAGTTATATTTCGGCGTCATATGCCATCAAAGGGGGGAAATGCGACATGGAAATATGTCAAAATGCAGGACTGTCATGCACAAATCAGCCTAAAAACAATGTTGTAACTAGCGAGGTAGACATCGGCATACTAGCGATTTTTTGTTCTGCTTGTTATAAAGAAAAGGTCTATAATACATTGAAACGACATTAAACTAAGATAATACCACGGTTAGAATATTTTTTTAAATCTTTATTAACGAAGGGCTAAGGGGTAGGGCCAAGGGGTGAATTGGGATTCGGCCCAAACCTTTGTAGGACGTCAAATAAATACTGCCACTCCACTCTGTCGAAGGCTTTCTCAGCATCCAATGACAAAATAGCATTATCCATGCTGCCAGATTTTTCAAAAACTATATTAAGTACTCTTAGAATATTGTGAAAGCTTTGCCTTCCCTGGACAAATCCATTCTGGTCAGAATGAACCATTTTTTGTAAAAGTACCTCTAGCCTTGTAGCTAATACCTTACAAAGAATTTTGAGATTATTAAGAAGTGAGATCGGCCTATAAGATCCACAAAGTGTTGATGTTTTCCATGGTTTTAACAATAGCGTGATTACTGCCATATTAAGAGAAGGAGGAAGGGATCCGCTGTCAAAAAACTCTTGGTACATATCAAGTAGGGTTGGTATTAGTTTAGTCTGGAACGTTTTTTATATTTCAATTGGGATCCCATCTGGCCCAGGAGTTTCCCCCACCCCCCTTCATACTACATATAGCCCCAGTCAATTCCTCAGCCTCTAGGTCGAACTCTAGAGAGGCCAGGGAGTCTTCGTTTAGGGGTGCAATGTCCAAGAAGTCCAGAAATTCTTTTTGTTTTTGTGGAGCTGAGGTTGAATAATCTGAACTATACAGATTATGATAGAAACTTGAGAAAGCCCCATTAATGTTATGTCAGGGACATGACAGTAAAAAAATAACCAAAATACTTCCAATAATAGTCCTGGGCCCATAAAAGAGGTCACCATAACAGAACCAACTGAAGAGAACTAAACAGCACAAAACTGATCTGCCAACTGAGACATGGGGGGAAACATATATAGTGGCTGATCAGGCCATTCAGACACACAGGGGGGGAAAGACATAACCATTTAAATAAACTACACCAACCAAAACCCATGTCCATATAGCGCGGCCTAATATTAATTAATGAACAAATAAGCAAACAATATCTAAACAGTTATCAAACAAAGGTAATTACAAAAGCAATCTAGAAAACCACTACCCCTCTCCCTGATTCAGGAGGAACATGGTGCAGTCCAATTAGCCAGAAACACCATTTAAGCTGGGCCGATGCAGCTGGACCTTCTTTAGGTGGCCAGCCAGACAACTCTAGCAGCAACCCCCCAGGAACTGGTAACTCAAAGAAAAACAAATTAACTTCATAAAGATTAACTTAAGCTAATGAAACTAATATAGCGAAATTGACAAAGAAAGTTAATAAAACTGCATATGTTATATGAAACCAAAATCTATGTGTCCAGTTATTTACCTGCGTGTAAATGTATGTTGAGTGTTGTGCTAAAAGGAACCTAAAGTAAGTAAACGAAACAGAAATGAAGAGTTACCACCCTTTCCTTGCCTCAGTGTGTGGCCGCTGGTGTGGCCATCACAGGTCACCACACCCTTATCTGTCTGGATTGAGCTCATTGTCCTTTCAGCTTCCAACTGTTTAATACGCCAGGCTAAGAGCTTGCTAGCCTTTTCACCCTGCTCATAATAAGATTGCCTTAGTTTCATCAAGCTTTTAGTTGCATTATTTATAGATAAAACATTATATTTAGCTCTTAGCTCATTTAGTTCCACAAATAACTGTTGGGAGGGACTTTTGAAAAAATCTGTTTCAGTTTTTTTAACTTTTTTATTTTTTTTTCAAGTTCCATATCCAATCTAGAAGATTTATGCTTAAAGCTTGTGAAGCTTATCATCTGGCCTCTTAAAAAGGCTTTAAAAGCTTCCCACCGTACAGCAGCAGATGTCTGGTTATTATATTCAAAATAATAATAAATTTGTGCCCTGATAAACTCCATGAATTTTGGGTCCCTAAGCCAAATTGACTGAAGACGCCACCTTGGGGAGTAATGAATAATAAATAAATAAATGAAACGGAAGCGTGGTCCGAAATTATTATACTATCATACCAGCAACGTGAAATTGTAGATACTAAAGTAGCAGAGACCAAATGGTAATAAATTCTGGAGAATGTCTGGCAAGTACCAGAATAACAAGAAAAGGTCAGCCGATCAGGATATTCTCTTCTCCACACATAAACTAAATTAAATTATGTAATATACTGAAATAACTCCTTTCTTGTCTGATGAGAGGTATCTGTCCCAGTGGATCTGTATCTCAGGTTGGAGTGCGCAATTGAAATCCCCACCAATGACAAAATTGCCAGGCAAAGCAGCTAGAGTTAAGAACAGGTACCTGAAAAAAGATGGGTCGTCAACATTGGGTCCATAGACATTGACCAGATTTAATCTAATTGAAAGAATTTCACACTGAATAATGAGGTATCTGCCAAATCGATCTTCCTTAACACTAATAAGGTGAAAAGGCACAGAATTATGTATCAGATTGATCACCCCACGTGAGTGTGAACTGAAAGAAGCCAAAAATACTCAACCTGGCCATCTCCTCCTCACTCTAACTATATCTTCAGGGTTCAAATGGGTCTCCTGGAGAAAGACTATTTTGGCTTTTAATTGTCTTATCCTACTCATTACTTGCTTTAACTTGACAAGTTTGTTTAAACCTCTTACATTCCAAGAGGTGAATTGAAGTTCAGAGGGCATGTCGTTATAATATCAACCAAGCAGAGTTAAGCAGATTTGAATGGGCTGGTAACAAAAATAAAACGTAACAAAAAAAAAATAAAAGATGTGCCTTTGTAAACATAACGGAGTGTACTTCCCCAACTGAAATACACCCACCCGTCCCACGATAAACACATCCACGGCCCCAAAAAAGATCCTGACTATGGCGCTTAGCTGGTCCGGCCATGCCAACATCACGGAGAGGAACAGTATGCCTAACGATCAAAACAGAGCCCCACGTGTAACATTATCAGTAGTGGAAACTATTGCAACCAAACAGCCTAAACACTTTGCTCGATTTAAACCTAGTTTAACACTTTAGATCTACCACCGGTAAGAAAGCGAGAAAAATCTGTTTCAATTCAGTCGTTAACGTACAGCTAAAGTCAATGTTGTAAATGTATGACCATGAGGTAGCCTATTGATATGCGTACATAAAGTCAATGCTCAGAGCATGTTGTTTCACTTGCCCCAGCCTTCCGACTGCGAACCTTCAGTTCACGCACAAACGTCTCTGCTCCCGGTGCCGTTTCTCCTTGAAAGTCACCAGAAGATTAGCAGGGTGAACTATCCCGTACCGCAGGTCAGGGAGAGAGAGGGAGGCCAGCTCCCTCTTCGCTGTATCGAAAACTTTCCTTCGCTTGAGCAGTTCAGCAGAAACATCGGGGGAAAAACATGACTCTCTGGTTATCACAGAGTATTTGACCCTTGCTCCTGGCAGCTTTCATGACCCGAGACTTGTCCGCATAATTTAAGAGCTTCATTATCACTACCCTGGGTCGCACAGCAGACCGTGCGTCAGCTTCGGTAGTTTGGCCAATTCTGTGCGCTCTCTCGATCAGCAGGGGCCCAGGGAAGTTATGTTCACCAAGCACCTCAGGGATCCACTTTTCCAAAAAAGTACACATATCAGTCTCTTCCTTCTTCTCTGGAAGACCCACCAGGCGAAGATTAGAACGGCGGCTTCGGTTTTCCAAATCGTCCATTTTAAGCACTAACTCTTCACTACAAACTTTCATTGTAGTGGTCTGATTTCTCAGGGACTCGATATCGTCTTGATTGGTGCTAATTCTGTCTTCAGCTTCTGTAATATGCACCGTGACCACCTTTAGTTCGCCCTGTACGCTCTGTATAGCGTTTAATAGCCCATCAAATCTCGACATAAAGTCTTCTTTCATTGTATGAATAGCGTTAAGGATTTGGCTTGGGCTAGCTGTCTTCGTTGACATTGGTGCTAGCCTGTTGCACAGGGTCACACATGGTGTCTGATTTCGTAGATTTTTGAGCCTTTGCTGGCGGTTTCGGTGCCATTTGAGCTATTACTTAACTTTAGACAAAAATTGTGACTGTTTACAAATTCTGTACAGGCTATTTGGTTGCTTTATTCCTCCAACTTTTCAAGGGAGCTCTGACACGCGTCTGTTCAGCACAGCGCCATAACCGGAAGTCCGTCAAGGGTGTATTCTTATCAGGATGGTGATACAGCAGAGTGTGGGTTGACATGTTGACATTACTGAATGAGTATTCTTTGATGAGTGCCTCAATGTCCTCATTAAGGTAGAGACACAGGCTTTTCAGGATGCAGTCTCGCTTTATGTTTATGTCCTCACACTACCATTAAAAAAAACAGATCAAAAATGGAGCTACATAATAAGTTAACAGAATTTACTGTATTCTGAGTTTCCAGGATGTTCAGAACACACAACTTTGTTGTCAGTGCCATTATATGGTGGATCTTCTGTCCTGCAGTGCCTTTGTTGCAGAAGACATTAAGCAGGTTCTCAATGTTCCTGTCCAACTGTGAGATGATTCTTGATTGAAGAGGTACATTAGTTATCCTTGTGAACTCTGCATTCACCTGAAAGACACAACACAAGAAGCAGGCAGGCCAAAAACATTCATGGGAATATTAAGTATGTATGATATTAGTAGCAACAAGGTCTAGTCGCTAGATGATTTTACTTACCTCACCCACTTCAAAAAGTGCAGGCCATCTGTTTGGAATTCAGTAATCATGGCATGTCCTGGACAACTTCTTGTCATCTGTAGGAGAAGGTGCGTTGCATTTTCTCCCTGATCACTGCCTCGTTGTTCCTCTTTTTCACTTCAGTCAATAGGGCAACTCGCTCTTTTTCTAGACTGCTGTTTCCTTTTAGGTGGCATGGATGAAAATTAACTTCTGCCTTTTGGGGTTTCTTTATGTTTGGAGCAGCCTTTCCCTGACCCTCATGTTTGTTCTTCATAGAGTTGACTCAAACATTGGTCAGTCTTTATAAGGGCCTCAGCAGCTTTTTCAGTTGACCATCATTGGCATATGCTGTGTACTCATTTCTTCAGCCATGCCCTCAAGAATATCAGACCTCAACTTTGGATTCAGAGATAGAAGAGTTCCATTCACACTGAATTGTTCATTTTTGCATAACTAATTGAGGAGAAGAGGAGAATGGAGGATATGCTGTCCAGTAAATTTTGTTGTCTGTCTTATGTATGTTTCTGTTAACTCTGTTAAAGTTTTTCTGAAGCTGTCTAATAATGTAGACGTACAAAGTCTTGACAACAAAGGCAAATTATGTATTTCTGTTTGTTACAGTATGGGATGCATCAGAATCAATTATTTGCTGATCTTGTTGCATTGGTTAGGTTGAGGGAAAACGGCAATTAATCAACAATCTGACAAGGAAATTTTATTGTGATAATTATCTAAATTGTTTTATCGCCCAACCCCCAGCTTTAAGACGTACAATCTCATCACATAAGTGCCATATGCTGTACCAGGGTTTTTGTCCACAGCGACGGTGCCGGGTGTTCCCCTTGCAAGGTGGCCCGGATAGCCTCAGTACAGAAGCAGAGAAAGGATGATTGACTTGGATTCCCGGGTTTGTGTTGAACGTTCATGGAGGCGGTGACCATTATTGATTGCACTCGCCCAAGGGTAAGCAACTTGAGTGTCTTGAGTGGGGTGTTTGCTCTGGTGTACCCAATCCTGCAGTACCCAAATGTCCAGGTATAGACAGCTGCTGCAGGTATTGACCACAACGCCGGCCTGGATAGCAGGTGTGCGTTACAAGAAGTGACTGCAGTTTTCTCCTTGGACCCTATGTAGGGTACCCTAAAATAGAGTGCACCCATTCTGTGGTCTCCCAAGGGGGAGCGCCCAGGACAGTAGATCCATGTAAAGTACCCTGACAGGTCACCCCCACTGCAGCCGTGACATTCCATATCACCAGTGACAAATCAATCGATCGATGGAATTGAATTGGGTCTGGTGTTTCCAACCCTTCAATTCCTGGTGAACAAACGGGCCTGTTCTGTAAGATGGACAATGTTGAGGGTTGATACCTTCACTGGTGCATATTCAGTTAAGTCTCTGTTAATCACAACATTGAACTGCCAAGCTGCTTCTGCCCATGTTCCAGTATCCTAGGCAGGTCTGGGCCTGAGGTTCCGGAGAGTTCAATTTAGGCTTTGACCAGGAGTATGTCTGAGATTGACCTTGTTTTGTGGGAACATCCTTGATTGGTCAAATGTCCTTTTCCTGCTGGTAATTGAGGTGGAACAGTTCATGGATCACCTGGTTCCAGGCATTTGTCAATACATTATCCCGAGTGATCTGCTTAAGTAGCGAGGCCAGGCTCTGGGTGACAGGGATGTTTAGCGAATAAGGATCCTCGGCCAGGTGAATCCATCGGCAGTTACTAGGCTTCTAAAAATATCATCTAACACCCCTTTCACACACAAATTCCGGGGTTTACACAGGTTATTGAAACATGGGTCATTCCCACATTGGACCCATTCAGACCAGACCATTCCGGGTTTATCACAGATCGTCGATCATTCAGACCAAACCGCACAAGACCTGTGTCACCATATTTACATCTGTATAAGTCACTGCCGTGTAGGGCCAAACAAGTAACTGTGTGTGATATTGCTGTAGATAATTGAATCTTTTACCATCCCGGTAATTTGTCGCTTTAGTCCTTTTTCCCCATGAATGGACAGAAGTGCTCTGATTTTTGAATCTTTCCAATTCTCCATTGTTATTTGTTCTACTTGTTCATTGTTGAAATGGTCCTTGTTGTGAAATGGCTTGTATACTAAATGTGCCTCTGATCTTAACCAATGAGGTTCCCGTCCATTGCGTAACCTGTGTCCCCCGTTCATACTGCAGCCAAGCAGCATCTGACCCGTATTATTCCCAGGTCAGGAGAAGGGTCATCTGACAACCTGTGTAGACCCATTCACTCCAACGCCTGACATGGGTCATTCCCGGGTCATTTCCCCTGTGTGAAAGAGGTATTAGAGACATCTCACTCGTCCAAGAGCCCAACCTTTATCAGTTGCTTGCAGTCGGCAATTGCACAAACTAGGGGGTCCCCAGTGTTTCCCAGAAGGTTTTTGCATGGAGACCATAGTTGAATCCCACGAGTTGGGATGGGATTAGAACAGCCTTGAGCATAGGCCGGTGGTCGGACTTGTACAATCCAAGTACTTGTAGAGTCCGGAGAGGAACTAGGGCATCAATCCGTCCGAACAGCGAAGTCAGAAAGTGGATGAGGACCATGAAGTGGGAATACTAACGTATTCAATTGCCCGGAGTCCTGACAGAGTAATTTGTGTGAGGTTGTGGTACGCACCACTTTAACATTCAATAGTGTTTCGTTTGAAGCAGTTTGTGAAATGTTTAAAGGGATTGCGGGGGGTTGGCCAAGAGAGTTCTTGCGGGAAACAAGGGGTTTCCTCCGGCTTTAGACAAAACCCCAAAATCCAAAAAATGCTTCAGCTGCCCCCGTCCCGTTGGGTAATGCCATTGTCCCAGGCCCAGTTTTCAGTGAAAGGATCTGTACCCCAAACCCCTTTTCCGGGTTTGGGGCCCACATCTTTTGGTGACTCCCAAGTTCCCCCAGAAAACCCCCGGCCTCCTCAGATGTAGGTACCTCGAATCTTTTCTCACATGCTGTATACCCGGGGGAAATTTTACATGAAAAATAATCTTCATAAATTAGAGAAAAAAGTGTGGAGTGCCAAATGCAGCAGCAGTTCATTTTTTGATTAGAGGCTTTTTATTGCCCCCGAGGGGAAATTCCGTTATGCAGCGAGGAGTAAAAGCTAGGGGAAACGCACTATTCAATAAGCAAAATTCAAAAAATATACAAATCATTTTATGGGATGTATCCAAAAAACCCCAAAAAAAACAGAAAAGTGGACTTTGAAATATCAGTTTTTATTAAAAGAATGGGCAAAATATTGTCATAAGGGAGGGGGACCGACAGCGGGGGCCGACCTGTAGAAGGAACCTAAATATAACTGCGCCAATGGAAAAAAAGTCCTTTGAGGGGGCTGAAGTTCTAGAACATTGGAATCCAAAGTGTGTAAAAAAATGAAAGTTAGCTATTGAGGTGCCTTTTTGGTGAGCCAGAGCAGTAAATGTTCCCCCTCATAGGTTTTAATGTAATCAAGGAATCATGAGGAGGGGGTGTCAAAGACATACAGACATGGGGGGTTGGATCTTATGCCTGGTGGGAGAATTGTCAAAGTGGGGGCCCCTCAACGCTTTGGCTTTCATTAGTTCATTTTTTGGTTTCGGGGTTCACAAGTGTCGAATCAGGGGGTGTCAATTTGGGGGGGTTTTGATGATGTTCGAACCCCAGCATGGTTTCTCCACCCCGAGGGGTTGGACCCAATTCCCAAAAAATTGGGAACTGCCAAAAAGAATATTTTGTGTTTTTTGTGAAAAAACAAAAAACAAAACTCATCCCAAACATGATACTAACTGGCCCCCCGGACATATTTTAGGCAAATTGGTTGTGGGTTTATGATTTTCCTTACCCTAGGCGACCTCTCTGAAGGGTGACGGGGAAAAACGCACTCTTCACTGTTCAAACAGAATAACCCAATGACCCGTCTGCGAAAAGTGAAATGACATCCCTTAGTGGACCCGGAAACCACTTGAATCCAAGCCGGTGAAAAAGGTCAGTTGATGTGTTTTCCAGAACTGAAGGAAATTAAAAATTTGGGGTGTGCCTGGGCTTGAAAAGAAAAATCAATTTGTGCTGAAGTCAAAAAAAGGGGAGGGCACTGGTGATGGACACAACTCACAAAACCATTGTGGAGCGGTAGTTTGTGCACTAAGGAGGAGAGGGGACAGATAAATCAGTAAGTGAAGCGATCCCAAAAATTTATACCTATCCAAAAAAAATTTTCAAACAAAGTGTTTTCATTTTCGGAAGGTGGTTTAGAGTTTTCACATGCTCCAAAATACACAAGTACAAATGGGGCCAGTGAGGATGGCTGCGTCCTGGGGGTCCTCCTCAAATTTGCTTTTTTCTTGTTTTTTTTGTTTTTTCTAGGGTTTTTTTAACCTGTACGCTAATCAATACGACGACAGTCTCTTCTGGTATTTTATTAAATTCGCAATTGGAACTACACCAACAGGCTTCTTTGTTTGGATTTAACTTACCTTGTTTACCCGGGCAGAAACGCCCTGAAGTTTACTTCGTTATGAAGTATGAGACTATGTGGTCAATTTTGAAAATTTACAATTATTAATTTATTTTCATTAATAATAGTGATTATTAAATCTCGGGGACCACGTTTAACCTGGAATAGTCCTTTTAATGATATCAGTCTAATAACAGAAGAAGTGAGCTCTGATTTCATATTTTCTACCCTTTATGTCCCGGATAGATCATAACACACAATAGTCAGTTCTTTATAAATACAAAAATTTATTAACTATTAAAAAACAAAGATAAGAGTTAAATGAGTTAGAGTTAAAAAGTTAAAAAAAATGAGGGGAGGTAATATTGGCAAAAGGTATGGGGAAATAACAGTGGCAGAGGATTGGCAAATGCAAAAGGGAAGGAAGTTGGCCCGGGCAAAAACGCTGAGCGGTAATGCGTTAATTGCGGTTAATGTGGGGAAAAGCGAAAGATGGTTGGGGACAGCTGACAGTTTCCCGGAGACTTGGGACGAAGCAAGAGAAAAGTGGAGAGAGAAGAAGTATTCTAACCTCATTTCACTTTAAAACCCCTGCATAAACAACAATGTTGGTTACTGTTGGTTTGCGGGTTTTCAGCGGGTTCCTCGTTTCCGTGGTAACCTCGCAGTCAAAGTGGACAGGTAAAAAAAGATTAAGAGGTTTATTTGTCACATACAGACACGAGGTGTGCAGTGAAATGTAAAGTGGCAATGCTCGAGAAATGTGCAAAATAACAGGTTACATATTTAAATAAAACCCGCACAAAATTTACAATGTTAAAATAAAAGCTCTATATAAAAAACAAAACAATATTTCCCAAAAGGGCCACTTTTAAAAATAAAAAGTAAAAAAGGGAAAAATTGTTTGTATGTAAAAATAAATAAAAATTTTTATAAATTATTTTGTAGTTTTTAAACCCTAAGTGTTTTGTGTCCCAAAAAGAGGGGCTTTTGGTGGGGTTTTGGGGGTGGGGGGCCTTTGGTGGGGTCAGATTTCCCACGCCCTTTGGGATGGTGAGGAAAAAAAACCCCGTTCAGTTCACCCTTTTTTTGGGCCAGCGGGGACTACGGGGCGCTTCCCCGGGCCCCGCAAAACAGCTGAAAAAAACCCCCCGTTTTTTGGGGTGGTGAGGACCCCTTCCCAGGGACCCTTTCCCGGGGCCCCTGGTTTTTGCACCTCCGGGGTGTTTTAAGTCCTGCGGGTTGGGGAGTGTAGTTCCAATGGTGCGTTCAGCCAAACCCGCATTTACTCTCTCCCAAAAGCCTTTTTTGGCCTGAGCGGGCTGTTCCCCCACCCAAAACCGGCAGTGATGTTTCCTGTTAGGGATGCTCTCTAAAAGTCCGGGGTAAAAAGGGAAATGACGGATCCTCCGGGAGCCCTTTAAATTTCCCCAGTTGCCGGGGAAGGTGGAAAAGGGCGCTGCCTCGCCTTTCTCACCAGGAGTGTCTGTTGTGTGGACCAGGGCCAGATCTTCTGTGATGGGACCCCCCGGGTTATTTATACCTGCTACCTCTCCCACTTTTGTCCCTTTAAACCCCCCAGTGGTAAAGTACGTCCTCTTTTGTTGGTCCTCCCTAAAGTCCAAAAATCAGCTCCTTAGTTTTGGGACATTAAAGAGGGGCTGTTGCCCCTGGCACCAGATGGTGACAGATCAGCAATTTCCCTCCGGGAAAGGCCCTTTTTTTTAGTCGTTGTTGGGGGAATTGGGGCCCCACCCCCCCACTGTGTCATCCCCCAAATTTAAAATGAGGGGGTTGGAGCTAAACCCGGGCCCAACGAAAGGCATTTGTGTACAGGGAGTACAGGGGGGGGCGGGAGGAGGGAAAACCCGGGGGGGGTTTCCCTGTGTTCGGGGTGGGGGGGGTTGGGGAGGTGTGTCTACCCACCCTGACCCCCTGGGGCCTGGCAGGGTAGGAAGCCCGGATCCCGGAAAAACCGGGGGGTTTTCTTTTTCCCCAGCCCTCAACTTTGCCACCCAAGTCTGGGGGGGAAATTTTGGTTTTGACAAGTAAAACCTTGAAAAATAAAGGGAAAGAAAGGTTTTCACAAAAGGCCCCCTTCCGGTGCCCAGATGAGAGATTTGTGGGTGCAGAAACCTGGGAGACAGCAAAATCCGGGGAAATCTTTTTGGGACGAAAAAAAAAACTGCGCGGGTCCATGGAGCAAGGGAGGAAGGCGCAGAGGTAGCCCTTTTAAACCCGGGCCTCTCGAAGCATTTCAGGGCCCCACCGAGGTGAGGGCCCCGGTCGGGTGGGCCCTTTCCCAAGCTTGCTGGAGAACCCTTTTTTGGGCACAGGGGAAAATAGTGGACCCCTCTTAAAACCCGGCGGGGACCCCCCGGGGACCCCAGCCAGGGGAGGGTTTTGAATATATTTGGGGTAAAACCCCTTGGAGCTAGTGATTAGACAGGTTTTCCCGATCCCCCCAGATATGCCTTTCCGGGGACCACAGTTTTTCCTGGTGTTCCCCCCTCGTCGGGCCCCTTTCCTCACACTGTGCTCAGTACAGGAGTGTGTGTTCATCCCCCAGGGGGTAGAAACTCACTCCGGCTCAAAAAACGGTGATGTTTTTTAGCGGGGGGAGCTAGGCTGTTTTTGCTACCCCTCAAACCGTGCAAAAACAGGAGTTCAGGTCCTCCGCTAGGGATGCGTCGGCCCCCACATTGCGGGGGGTCTGCCCGGGTTTAGTCCGTTTTTGTGGGTACCCCCTGCCTTGGGCCGTCTGGTGTTGCGTTTGTCCATCTGGGGATTTTCCACCCCTGCCCCTTTTTACCCTTCCCTTTGGGGCCTCCTTCACCGCCCTTTCGGGCCCAAATAGGACGTGCCTTGTGCTCGCCCCATTTTTCCGGATACAACGCCCGGGTTTTATGGGAAAGAAATTTGCGGGCGTTAAAAAGGGGGCCCGCGGATGGATCTATAAACCCCCCAGGGTTTTTTTGGTTGGGAAAAGGGGGACCTTTAATTTTTTCCCGTGGGGACGATGGTGCCCACAGGTTGCTATAAAGGCTCTTTAAATTAATTTCCGTAAACTCGTAAAGCCCCTAAAAACCTGGTTTTGGAACATGTCCAGTCGACACCCTTTCAGGGGGTTTCCTGTAGTCAGCCTCTAAATTTGGGTTTCGGGCCCCACCTTTCCCTTTCCCTCGTCATACCGCTTCCCGTGCTTTTCCTTTGTTTATACCCGGTAGAGAAAATGGGGGAAATGGTCGGTTTTTGCCGAACGGGGGGGAGGAGAGACGCCTTTTTGGCCTCTCTTTAAAACCGGGTTTTTTTTTTTAAGGCAGTGGCCCAAAAGTTTTTTTCCCCCTCTGGTGGGCACACGTAATTTGTGCTAAATGAAAGTTCGGCATGATTTTTTTTGGGTTGGGCCCTATTAAAATCCCCAGCCACCCCTTTTTGGGCGTGGGATCGTTTTTTCTGATCCCAAAAAAACACACCCTGTGGGTTGGGATAGTGTTTGTCGGTTCGCTTGGGGTGGTATTTTAAAAGGCTTTTGGTGGATGACCGAGTTTAAAAATCCCGGGGGAAGGGTAGAATGGACGGCTTAAATTTGCCCAGATTTTCCCAAAGGTTTCGACGAGCGGAAAACGAGGAAAGGGGTCTCCCTATGCAGAGGGGACCCCCAGTGTTCCTGTCTTTTCCCCCCTCTGAAAAATTGGGGGCACCCCATTGCTGCGTTTCGGGCGGGAAAATCTCGGATGTGGATTTCGATGCACCCCTAAAAGTAAACCGGGGGACAAAAACTAAGTGTTTGTTCCCCCCCGGGGGAAAAGGGCCCTGCCCCGAAACCGAGACCGGGCCCCACCCCAACCATTGATAATGCTGGGGTTTGGGTAAAACTCGGACTGCGAGGAATCGGGTGTGACCCGGGACGACCAAAACTGCCGTTTTTCCGGCAAAACATCCAATAAAGTACACGTTTCCTTTCCCAGTTTTCCTCTTCTACAACATCAGGGAGGATTGGGCCCCTTTTCCTTCATGCCCAAAGGCAGGCGGGTTTGCTCATCCAGGCTCTTGTCATCTCCCCCCGGGGATACTAAAAAAATTTCCCCCTTGTGGTCCCCCGGGTTTGCCAT
Source organism: Hoplostethus atlanticus (assembly GCA_034670405.1). NCBI lineage: Eukaryota > Metazoa > Chordata > Actinopteri > Trachichthyiformes > Trachichthyidae > Hoplostethus > Hoplostethus atlanticus. The sequence continues at coordinate 56,009 of JAXDDX010000422.1, read as the reverse complement.
CAGCCCTCGGGGGGCCTTTTTTCAGAAACCCTGCGGGTTTCGTTGGGGGTTAAAAACCCGCCCCAAGTTTCCCATACAAATTTCCCTTCTTACCACGGGGCTCCCTGTAGGGGCTCGCTTTCCAGTTCCAAGACCATGGGGGTAGCCTATAGGGCAGTGAAAGGGAACAGCCTTTTTTCCCCCCTCCAGGTTTGGGTTTTCAACCCTTTTACCCCCCCGGGCCCGCCCAACTTCGCTTGCTGCCTCGGGGCGACTGGTTGCCCCGTCGAAAGGGAGGGCCCTGGGGGCCGATCTACCCGGTCAGGCTCTTCTTGTCCTGGCCCCCCTGTGGTGGAATGAAATCCCCCACTGATGTGGGGGGAACCCAGGTCGTTTGCCCATTTTTCCCCGCGGGGCTAAAAACCCACCCTCTTCAGGAAACATCCCCCTGCTCTTCCTTTGCCTTCCCCTATTTGTCGCAATTATGGGGCCCTGGCTCGGTTTTTGGCTTTTTGTTTCTTTTTGATACACTTATTTTGTCTTAGCTTTTTGCTTATTTGGTTCATTTATTTGTCTTAGTTTTGTTTATTTGATTCTTTTTTTTTGGTTAATTTGTTTAAGATTTTGTGGGTTTGAAAAACTTTTTGCCCCTTTTTACCTTAACATTTATTTTATGTTTTTTGGGCTTGTTTGGGAAAAGGGAAAGGGCACTTACGTTTTTCTGGTGACTAGTAGTTTTCTTCCCTTTACCTATTTTGGGAATGAACTTTTTGGTAAGTCGTTTTGGAAATAAAAGCGTCTGCAAAATTTGACTGTAATGTAATGAAATGTAATGTTTTGTCCTTGGGGTTTGCCCCAACTTTTTTTTTTTGGGTCAGAAGCAAACCCCCCCCACCCTTAGATTTGCCAGATTTTTTTCCGTTCTACCCGCACGGGAAAAACAGAGAAGGATCCGGTTTGGGGCCCTTTATGCCCTTCGAGGGGGGGCACCGCGGGGTCACCCAATGTTTCCGTAAGACAAAAGACGTTCCCTTCCCCCTTTTTTTTTTTTTCCCGGGTGGGAATCTAACCCCTGCCTAATTCACCCAAACTTATTTTCCAGAGATGGGACGTTAGCAAAAAGGGTTTGCTGGGCAGAGGGGGGAGGGGTGGGTTTTGAACTCCCCGTCCCCTTCGATTTCCGCTTTTTTTTCCCCTTTGATGTTTCCCCCCTTGTCTCCCCGAAAGAGGGCGTTTTCCACTGTTGTTGTTGGGGCCCTCGCTCGTATTATCTCTGCCGGCCACGGGGGGTTGGAGGGGAAAAAAAGGGGGACAAAAACCTTTTTTTTGCGAAAAAGTTTTTTGTCCAAAAGTGTGCGGGGTTTCTTTTATTAGGGTTAGTGCGATGTGTTTTGAGAAAAAAAAAAGGGATTTTAAAAAAAAAAACCAAAAAACAAAAAAAAAATGCCCAATCCCCGGGGAGTCCCCAGACGGCGTCTGAAAACGGCCCCTGTTTTTCCCAAAGGAGGGAGAGGGGCCCACCCCTTGTAGCCTTCTTAAAACGGCGTATAGGCCGTTCCGGAGGGGGCCCCTTTTAGTTCTTAGTTCAACCCCCACATGTTGGTTTTAAACCAGTGGGATGTCAGGAGGGCCTTTGTGGAGTCCCAGTCCGGGGGGGCGTTGTTCGTTGGAGCCCATCGTCCCCAAACAGTTCACCTCGGGTGGATTTAGGGGGGATAGGTCGATGTGTTAAATAACGTTGTTCAGGAAGCAGAGTAGTTTTTGCGGCTGGTTTCTGACTTGGTTTAAATAGTTTCTGGATCAGGTTTTTGAAAAAAAAAAAAAATCCAAATCGGCCGTCTCAGAAGATTCACTCGGGGAGCGGGTTTTGGTACTTGAGCTGTGAGAAAAAGCTTTGAGCCAGGTTAAAACCCCTTAAATTCCCAGGTTTGGGCTGTGGGCCCGAGCTGCGGGGACGGTTGATTTGATTTTTCTTGATGTTCCTTGATGTTTCTTATGTCTTTCCGCCTGAGTTTTTGCCCGTCCACCCGTTGCAGGAGTTGTCCTCCTTTGTTCGTTTGAGTTCGTGAGAGTTCTTGTGAGCCAAGCCTGAGAGATCTGAGAGGGTTTTATGGTATGTCAGGTGGTAGGTGTTTCCCTCCTTTGCATGCATCAGGTTTGGAAAACATAATTTTTCTTGATCCTTTGGGGATGCAATCACCTTACAACAAATGGGTTTGTATGACACCAAACATCACTGTCTTACCACAAAATACTGGCAAGTAAACCAAAAGTCCTGATAACACATTGTGGCGGACTGGGGGGAGGGAGGGTGGTAGGCTCGGGCTAGACTCAGCGGCTGCGGCCAATTAAGGCTGATTGCAGCCGGGCCTTTTTAACCTGTGTGTGGATGTGTGAGCGAGTGCGCGTCAGGGTGAGAGACTGGCAGTGTGACCGAGGAGCCAACGTGGATGGAGGATCCGGTCGGCTGGGGATGGAGAGCCATGACGGAGCCAGCACCAACGGGAGAGACTGATCTAGAGCGGGCCGTCTCCCGCCGCAGCGTCCAGCCAAGGTCCGCAGAGGGCGCAGTCGGGGGCAGCCTGCAAGGGCTGACCAGTCGGGGTTGGGGCGGGATGCCCCTGGAAGCCTGGCAGGCTGGGGCAGCCTTGGTGCTCCGCGGCTGGCCGATCGGGACTGAGGAAGGGCCACCAGCGGAGGGAGACGGCGCCGGCAACACGCTGCCGTCAAGCCCCGGGCCAGGTTTATTGTTGCTGAGTTGTGGTTAATAAAACGGCCCTGCTGGCCACTTGACTCTCCTCATGCCTTGTCTCTGTCTGTCACGAACCCCGGTACGGTGGCAACTTGCCACAGTGGTTCCCTGACCGGGAATCTGACAGACAGGGACTGGGTTCTCCGGGGAGGAGAACATCGTCGTCGCCGCGCCATCCTTCACACCAGAGGATGGCCGGCGATGACAACCAGCCTCCCTCAGCACCCTTCCCTGCCTTCTTCCTCGCTCTCAAATGGGGGGAGGGGAGGGGAGTTGGCTTCGGCCAGACGGCTCCCTGGCCTCAGTTTGGCGGTGGGGGTATGTGGCGGACTGGGGGGAGGGAGGGTGGTAGGCTCGGGCTGGACTCAGCGGCTGTGACTGCAGCCGGGGCTTTTTAACCTGTGTGTGGATGTGTGAGCGAGAGGGCGCCAGTGTGAGAGGCTGGCGGCGTGGATGCAGGAGCCGGCAGCGATCGGGAAGATCGAGGGCCGGCGGACTGGAGGAGCAGAGAGCGAGCCAGCAGCAGCCGCGTCTGAGCGGCGTCCACGGCGCAAGTGCTGGGACGGAGGTGAGGGCGCGAGCTGGAGAGGACGGAGTGGGAGAGCGTGCGCCAAGTGCCGTCAACACCGGGGCCGTATGGTCCGAAGAGGGGGGGGGGGGCGGGCGATGTCTCCTGCATACACTACAGCGAGTAGGCTGTGATGCATACAGTACAGCGCTGGACGGACCAATCAGACGCCGCCCTGTGTCACTGTTTCCGCACTACAGACTGAACAACATCAACTATTACACTGAGTATGTAATGGGATACATAAGCAAATGTATCGACAATGTTGTACCGCGGGTGACTGTATGGACTTCCATCCCAATAAAGTCAATAAAAACGGCCAAGGGAAAATACAGGGAAAAGGTGGAGTCATATTACAGTGGCTTCAACACCAGGCACATGTGGAGTGGGCTAAAGACCATCATGGACTACAAGGGAAAGGGCTGCATCGTGGGGGAGGTGCCTGCTTCTCTTCCAGAGGAGCTGAACTCCTTCTACACTTACTTTGAGAAGCAAAGGAGCTTTTGCTAGAACAGGACAACTCCCCACTTCAGTTATCTCGGGCAGACGTGTGTAAATCGTTTAAAAAGGTAAACGCACACAAACCTCTGGACTGGACAATATCCCGGGTCGTGCTCTCAAAGCATGTGCCTACGAACTGCTCCAGTCTGTAGTACCCACATGTTTCAAGAAGACCACCATCATCCCAGTCCCGAAGAAACCAAATGTGAGTTGCCTAAATGACTACCACCCAATTGCACTCACCTCCATTGTCATGAAGTGCTTTGAGCGGACAGTCAAAATTCACATTACATCCTCCCTGCCCACCACACTAGACCCACTCCAGTTCGCCGACAGGCCAAACAGGTCCACAGACGATGCAATAGCATTCGCAGTGCATACTGCCCTCTCCCACCTGGACCAGAGGAACGCTTATGTGCGGATGCTGTTCATCGACTAGAGCTCAGCTTTTAACAATAGTGCCACCCAGACTCATCACGAAGCTCCGAGACCTGCGCATCAGTTCCTCCCTGTGCAGCTGGATCCTGGACTTCCTGACAGGCAGACCACAGGCTGTACGGATCAGCAATGCCACCTCCTCCACTGGGGAGGATCCCTGGGTGCCCCCCAGGGAAGTGTGCTCAGCCCCCTGCTGTACTCCCTGTTTACCCACAACTGCACGGCCACTCACAGCTCCAACACTGTCATCAAGTTTGCTGACGACATCACCATCATTGGCCGCATCATGAGACGAGTCGGCCTACAGAGCAGAGGTGAGGTATCAGGACAACAACCTCCTGCTCAACGTCAGCAAGACCAAAGAGCTGCACGGAGGGGGGCACACCCCCATCCACATCGAGGGTACAGCAGTGAAGAAGGTGAGCTGCTTCAGATTCCTGGGGATTAACATCAGTGATGATCTGAGCTGGTCACACCACACAGGTGTGGTCATGAAGCGGCTCTTCTTCCTCCGGCGGCTGAGGAGGTTCGGCATGGACTCCAGGATACTCACCAACTTCTACAGGTGTACCATCGAGAGTATCCTGGCTGGCAGCATCACAGCCTGGTACGGCAGCTGCACCGTCCTCGACCGCAAAGCTCTGCAGAGGGTGGTCAGATCAGCACAACGCATCACCAGGACTGAGCTGCCAGCCATCTCTACAGCCAGCACTGCAGGAGGAAGGCACAGCAGATCCTCTCTGATCCCATCCATCCCAGCCACAGACTTTTCACGCTCCTACCGTCTGGCAGGCGGTACAGGAGCATCCGGACCCGAACCAGCAGGTTCAGAGGCAGTTTTTACCCGCAAGCCATCAGGCTACTGAACTGCTGCTTACCACTAGTCACTTTAATTTATATCAGTGTTGCATTGCATACCTGTTTTGTCTACCTCCAACATTACAATGCGGTGTTTAGTCTTGTAAATATCTATATTATTGTTTGTTTGTTTTTATTATATTTTATTCTTCTTAGGTAAATACTTTTATATTATTTATACTACACAACTTCTCTGCACCTTATTACCATTTGAATATGGTTTTATTTCATTTTTACTTATTAACTTATTTGTCTTACTTTACTTACTATATAAAGTTCAGTTGGCTCTGAGACCAAGAATTTCATTACTCGTAATGATGTTTGCATTGTTATCAAGTATATGACAATAAACTTGAAACTTGAAACTTGAACTTGAAACTTTAGTTCGAAATTAAAAGATGTTTTGTGCTTCTATTGTGCAAGAGCATTTCAAAGGAAAGTCACCCCTAGCCAAAAAAGCAGATAACGGTTATCAGGGGTTCACAAACTGGAGAAAAGCACTGGAAAACACACACACATTTAAGAAGTCAGGCCCATATTCAGGCTGTCACAACCTATGCACATGAGGCAATGCCCATAGACACCCAGTTGTCCAATGCAATGGCAAAACAGCAACAAGATGCTTGGCACTGCCTGCTGAAGACTGTAGTTTCTTGGTAGATAGGGTCTAGCCTTTAGAGGGCATGAGGCAGATTAAGGTAATCTGTACCAGCCTCTGAAGTATGAAGCAGAAGGTGACCCCATTCTTTCAAACTGGTTAGTAAACCGTTAACATGATTACAGCAGTCCTCAAGTACAAAATGAGATTCTGAAATTACTTGGCAACTCAGTTGTGAGAAACATTGCTTCAACTATAAGGTGTCTACCAGTGCTTGAAATTAGTGTGATACACCGGATGTATCTGGAAAAGAGCAGGAATGTATGTAGACCATGATTTGTTGTCGAGTGAGGATGCTACATCTATCTGTCTGTCTGTATGCTACATCATCGACTACAGGAGAAAGCATTTGCAAAGTTGCCTTAGATGTGCTCACACGATTACACTTGCCAAAATCAGGCTTGAGAGGGCAGGCATATGATGGAGCGACATGGCAGGGAAGAACTCAGGGGCACAGGCACTTATGAATAAACATCAGCCGTTAGCACTGTACCTCCATTGTGGTGCACACTGTGTTAATCTTGTTACTCAGGCAGCATCTACAGTAAGGCACAAGGCCAGGTTCAGTCAATGACCAGTATCATTCTGTGCTGACTTGTCTAGAAGAGATGGCCTCAGGCTCAACCGATACAACAGCAAAGCCAAATTGTCTGTTGGAAATGTTTAGCAAGCGGAAAACTGTGCTAGGCCTTCTTCTTGCATCAGAGGTAATGGGAGAGCTGTAATGTCTCAGTACATCTCTCAGGCCCTCTCTGCAACACAGGGCACAAACAGCTGGGGAATGTGGGCAGCTGTGGAATGTGTATGAAGTACACTCCAACATAAAAGAGATGAGAAAGCCTTCCAAACACAGTTTGAAAAGGCAACAGAGATGGTAAGCTCCCTGAATATTGAGGCAATTCTGATACCTCATCTCAGAAAGCCACCCAAGCACCTCCGTGGTGGAACAAATCAAATCAAATCACATTTATTTGTATAGCCCTTAATCACCGTTACAGTCTCTAAGGGCTTCACAGTGCCCAACATGTGAAAATAATAAATGGTTAGTACACGACATCCCCCAGCCTTAGACCCTCACAGAGGATAAGGAAAAACTCCCACAAACCCTCACTGGGAAAATTGGGAGAAACCTTGGGAGGGGCTACTCAAAGAGGGATCCCCCTACCAGGACGGTTGGGCGTGCAATAGATGCCGAGTTTGGGCAAGCAGCGTATACACAATATATGAAAGTTTATTTTGGTGGGACATCCAGATCTGATGGGGCGGCATCACAGCAACGGCAACTCAGTCAGCGTCATCACAGGACTAGGGGACCATGCAGGCGCCAACACTGCCCAGATAGGAGAACGCAACGTCCGCTCAGTCAGCATCGTCCTAGGAGGGGGGACCAACCAGACGCCAACTCTGCCGGGCTGCGGCCTGGAACAGATAGGAGACTCACCCACACACACCCATACACACACACTCTCACTCACACAGACAAACATGACCAGCGTCAGTGGACAGGAGCAGGTAGACCAGGAGAATAGGACATGTAGGCAGGATGCTAGTATCCATCGGCAGGACCCTGATCTAGGATGAGCTAACTGGTCTAGCCTTACTCTGAGAAGAGACTGAGCCACTCCCTCAAGGCTGGTCAAATGACAGAGAGAATAAATGGGTTTTTAGCCTTGACTTAAAGACTTCGATAGAGCCTGCCTCTCTGATTGAGGCAGGCAGACTGTTCCATAGATAGGGAGCCCGGTAAGAAAAGGCTCTGTTACCTGCAGTTTTCTTTTTGACTGCTGGGATAGACAGGTAGCCAGCATCCTGAGATCTGAGGGCGCGTGGCGGTTTATAAGGTTTAATCAAATCGGATAAATAGGACGGTGCCATCCCATGTAATGATTTATATGTAAGTAAAAGCACCTTAAAGTCACACCTGGCCTGAATTGGTAGCCAGTGTAATGAGGACAGGATGGGAGTTATATGGTCGAATTTCCTAGTTTTGGTCAGGATTCTGGCAGCAGCATTCTGGACCAGTTGTAGTTTTTTAGTGCGCCCAGTAGGTAAGCCCGAGAAAAGGACATTGCAATAATCGATTCTGGATGATACAAAGGCATGTACTAAAATTTCTGCGTCTGCCTCTGTTAGCATAGGTCGAATTTTGGCAATATTGCGAAGATGATAAAACGCTGATTTAGTGATCTCCTTAATGTGCAACTCGAATGAGAGGGTAGGGTCACATTTTACCCCAAGGTTTTTAACGTATGGGCTCTGGGAGATTACATAACTATCAAAGTTAAGAGTACTATTCTCAAATAAGTGTCTATGTCTAGCCGGTCCCACAATCAGCATCTCAGTTTTGCTGCCATTAAGGAGTAGGAAGTTTAGGGACATCCAATATTTGACCTCTGATAGGCAGGCCTCTAGTTTTTGGAATTGGGTGTCATCGGTTGGTTTGACTGGTATGTAAATGTGGGTGTCATCGGCGTAGCAATGGAAGTTAATGCCAAATTTGCAAATGATGCCACCAAGTGGTAGCATATAGATAGAGAATAGCAGTGGTCCTAGGACAGAGCCTTGTGGGACACCAAAGTCCATATTGCAACACTCTGAGGTCATGTTGTTGTAAAAGACGTGGTGTGATCTATCAAGTAGGTAAGACCTAAACCAAGAAAGGGCTGATCCCCGGATACCAATATAATGTTCAAGACGGTTCAAGAGTATCGCATGATCAATTGTGTCGAAGGCTGCACTCAGGTCAAGTAGCAATAGTGCTGAGGTTGAATTGGAGTCAATAGCTAACAAAAGATCATTTACCACTCTCGTGAGTGCAGTTTCGGTCGAGTGAAAGGATCTAAAGCCAGATTGGAAGGGATCAAGCAGGTTATTTTTTGACAAAAAATCTGTAAATTGACTGGTTACTGTTCATTCAAGTAATTTGGAGAGGAACGGCAGATTTGAGATTGGTCTATAGTTCTGAAGTACTTCGGGGTCAAGGTTTGGTTTTTTCAGTAGTGGCTTGATCATGGCCGTTTTAAAGGCGGAGGGCACCATGCCAGTGGAGAGCGACCGATTGATCATATAGAGAATGGAGGGTCCTAAGATAGGGAATACTTCTTTAAGCAGTTTAGCAGGTAAAGGGTCAAGCATGCAGGTCGTGGGTTTTGAAGACAGAGTTAGCTTGGTGAGAGAGTCTAAGGAAACTAAATCAAACTGTGAGAAAAGACATTCAGCCCGGGGAACACCAAGTGGACTTTTCAGGGGTGAGACGGCACCACCAGTAGAGAGTGTACTGGTGATCTCATCTCTAATCAGCGTGATTTTCTGACTAAAAAAGGACATGAAATCATTCAGAGAAAACAGAAAGCTATCAGAGGGGGAGGGATTCCGTGTTAGCTTAGCAACAGTGTCGAATAGAAACTTTGGGTTGTTTTTATTTACACTGATTAACCTGTGTCATAGCCCCTATTGAAGGTAGTTTCACCAAGCTAGGCCAATTGCCTTGTTAATTGTCTGGGAGGGGCCTGCACTCCTGGCAGACAATTAGCAATCAGTGGAAGCAGTCTTAAACCACTGCTGCTTTGAAAGCGCCAGCTTTCAAGCGTCAGGCAAAGAAAGGCTAGGTGAACAAAGGCAACAGGCGACTTTTTCAAGCCCAACTTCTTCTAAGAACGACCTTCGAAGATTAGGTGCTTCTTCTCTTCATAAACCGTATCATTGTATTGTGATCTACCATGTGTTTGCTTCCCATTCCTGTCCACTCCTCTTTCCGGTGGTCGCACAGACGCTGGGTCACACCCAGACGCCACGACCCCACTAATCTCATCTATCCTACTCTCTCAACTCGCGTTGAGCAAGTGGTGGCAGGGGGGCTGTGGAACTGCCAGTCGGCTGTGCCGAAAGCTGAGTTCATCTCAGGCTACGCATCCCTGCTCTCCCTCAACTTTCTTGCTCTAACTGAGACTTGGATCACCCCAGAAAACACTGCCACGCCCGCTGCTCTGTCAGATGTGTACTCTTTCTCTCACACTCCCAGAGCTGCGAGGCGAGGCGGTGGTACTGGCCTGCTAATTTCCACCAAATGGAAATACTCTCTTTTTTCTCTGCCACAATTCTCTCCTTCCTCCTTTGAATTTCATGCTGTCACTGTTTCTCATCCAGTCAAGCTCCCCATCGCGGTTGTGTACCGCCCACCAGGCCCTGCTGGTGAGTTCCTGGAGGAGCTTGACACACTAGTCTCCCACTTCCCTGACGATGGCTCTGGACTCATCCTTCTCGGTGACTTCAACATCCAGACTGAGAAGCTTGACCTTCTTCTTTCGTTCCTCGCCTCCTTCGACCTAGCCCTCTCCCCATCTCCTCCTACCCACAAGGCTGGCAACCAACTGGACCTAATCTTCACCAGACACTGTTCTACTGCCAACCTCTCCATCACTCCTCTTCATCTCTCTGACCACTACTTCATGTCCTACACTCTCTCTCTCTCCTCTCCCCCCTCACATCCTCTCCCTACCCACATGGTTTCTTCTCGTCGCAATCTCCGCTCGCTCTCTCCCACTGATCTTTCCTCTTCTGTTCTCTCTGCTCTCCCTGCCCCTGAATCTTTTTCTCTTCTATCCCCTGATACTGCCACTGATCTTCTTCTCTCTACTCTGTCCTCTTCTCTGGACCATCTCTGTCCCCTCACCTCCAGGCCTGCACGCCAAACTCCACCTGCCCCTTGGTTGTCGGACTCAGTGCGTACTGAGAGACGGAGCCTGAGAGTGGCTGAGCGCAAATGGAGAAATGGCAACCTCCCGGAGGACCTTCTTACCTTCCAATCTCTCCTTTCCACTTTTTCCTCCTCTCTATCTGCTGCTAAAGCTGCTTTCTTCTGCACTAAAATTCAAACTTCTGCTTCCAACCCTAAAAAACTCTTTGAAACTTTCTCTTCCCTCCTCCAACCCCCACCCCCTCCTCCCACCTCCTCCCGCCGCCCTGACGACTTCGCCAACTTCTTTGACAAGAAGGTCAACGATATCCGATCCTCCTTCCCTCACCCCCCGGCTGGTGCCCTGCGCACCAACCACACCTATCTGCCTTCCACCCATCCCTCTCTATCACCCTCTCCACCTTTTCCCTCCCCACCTCCCTCCCTATCCCATTTTTCTCCCCTCTCCCCAGACGAGGTCCTTCACCTGGTTACATCTAGCCGCCCCACCACATGCTCCCTTGACCCGGTCCCATCCACTCTGCTTCAGTCTACTGCACCTGAACTCCTTCCCTTCCTGACCCACCTCATCAACACGTCTCTGGTGTCTGGATGCTTTCCCTCTGCTTTCAAGACTGCCAGAGTCACCCCCCTTCTGAAGAAACCAACACTTGACCCCTCTGAGGTCAAGAACTACAGACCGGTTTCCCTTCTACCCTTCCTATCAAAAACTCTTGAACGTGCTGTCTTCAAGCAACTGTCCTTGTACCTCCACCAGAACAACCTCTTGGATCCCCACCAGTCTGGGTTCAAAGTGGGTCACTCGACCGAGACTGCCCTCCTGGCAGTGACGGAGTCGCTCCATGCCGCTAGAGCGAACTCTCTCTCCTCTGTCCTGATACTCCTGGACCTGTCTGCAGCGTTTGACACGGTGAACCACCAGATCCTCCTCTCCACCCTTGAGGGGATGGGTGTCTCAGGCTCTGCACTCTCCATGTTTGCATCCTACCTAACGGATCGCTCCTACCAGGTGACACTGAGGGTCTGTGTCAGAACCACGCAGGCTCACTACTGGGGTTCCGCAAGGCTCGGTTCTAGGCCCTCTCCTCTTTTCCCTCTACACAACATCTCTTGGTTCTGTTATCCATTCACACGACTTTTCCTACCACTGCTATGCAGATGACACCCAGCTGATCCTGTCATTTCCCCCCTCTGACACACAAGTGGAGGCACGCATTGCTGCGTGTCTGGCAGACATCTCGGAGTGTATGTCGATGCACCACCTGAAGCTCAACCTGGACAAAACTGAGCTGATGTTCCTCCCGGGGAAGGGCTGTCCGCACCGAGACCTGGCCATCACCATTGATAATGCTGTGGTGACGTCAACTCGGACTGCGAGGAATCTGGGTGTGACCCTGGACGACCAACTGTCGTTCTCGGCAAACATCGCATCAGTGACACGCTCCTGCAGATTCCTCCTCTACAACATCAGGAGGATTCGCCCCTTCCTCACTGACAAGGCAACGCAGGTGCTCATCCAGGCTCTTGTCATCTCCCGCCTGGACTACTGCAACTCCCTCCTTGCTGGTGCCCCGGCGTTTGCCATCAGACCTCTGGAGCTTGTTCAGAAAGCTGCAGCTCGTCTGGTGTTCAACCGCCCCAAGTTCTCCCATACAACTACCCTTCTCCGTTCTCTACACTGGCTCCCTGTAGCGGCTCGCATCCAGTTCAAGACCCTGGTGCTAGCCTATAGGGCAGTGAAAGGAACAGCTCCTTCTTACCTCCAGGCTATGGTCAAGCCTTACACCCCGCCCGACCACTTCGCTCTGCTGCCTCGAGGCGACTGGTTGCCTCGTCGCTCAGAGGTCCCTGCGGCCGATCTACACAGTCACGGCTCTTCTCTGTCCTGGCCCCGCAGTGGTGGAATGAACTCCCCACTGATGTCAGGACAGCAGAGTCGCTGCCCATCTTTCGCCGCAGGCTGAAAACCCACCTCTTCAGGAAACACTACCCTGACTCTTCCCCTTAGCCATGCCTATTTGTCGTCAATTATGTGTCTGAGCTCTTGTTTATTGGCTCTTGTTCATTTGATACACTTATTTGTCTTAGCTCTTGCTTATTTGGTTCACTTATTTGTCTTAGCTCTTGTTTATTTGATTCTCTTATTTGTCTCATTTGTTTAAGATATAGTAGGTTGCTAACTTATTGCACTCTTACCTTAACACTAGTTATGCTCTTAGTTGCTTGTTTAGGAAGGAAATGCACTTACGATTTCTGGTGACTAGTAGTTTTCTTGCCTACCTATGTTGAATGCACTTATTGTAAGTCGCTTTGGATAAAAGCGTCTGCTAAATGACTGTAATGTAATGTAATGTAATGTAGAGAAGTGTGCAGTTTTGGCTGACGAGAGTGCACATTTATAATTTAGCAAGCTATCATTCCAGGCAAGCCAGAAGACTTCCAGTTTGGTCAATCGCCATTTACGTTCTAGTTTTCTACAGGCTTGTTTAAGTGCACGAGTGTTGTGGGTAAACCACGGTGCAAACTTCCTAGCGTGGTGTTTTCTAGTGACTAACGGGGCGATTGAGTCAAGCGCGTTGGTAAGGCTAGCGTTTAGTTCGTTGGCAAAATTGTCGAGTGAGCCAACATGACCAGAGAGTGGTGCGAGAAAGCTGGGCAGTTTTTCAGATAGTAACGAGGCCGTAGTGGCATTAATACGACGGCTAATATAAGTATCTTCACATTTTTGGCGGGGGAAGATCAATTTGATTTCAAATTTAATGAGATAGTGATCAGATAGGGCGGGCACATAAGAGGAGACCACTAAAGCAGAAACAGGAATGCCACGGGTCAGAACCAGGTCAAGGGTGTTGCCGCCATGGTGGGTTGGTTCATTAACAAATTGAGTGAGGCCGCAAGTATCAATAAGATCTAGGAAGGCCTTACTGAGAGGATCGGTGGAATTATTCAGGTGAATGTTAAAATCACCGAAAATGAGAATATTATCAGCTCGGGTCACTAAGTCCGAAATGAAATTGGAGAACTCTTCTAAGAAGAGCGAATAGGGCCCAGGTGGGCGGTAAAGTACTGCTAAGTAGAATGATGGGAGATTCGTAGCTGTAGGGCGCAGAATCAGGACTTCGAAGGATGTAAATTTGTTGTTAGTGTTGGGAGTAAGACTAAGGATAGGGTTAAATATCAGGGCAACACCCCCTCCTTTTTTCGTCTCCCGGGCAACCTGAGAACTAAGAAAGTTTGGGGGAGAGGCTTCAATTAGAGGCAGAAACTCATTTGGCTTTAGCCAGGTTTCACAGAGACCCATCATGTCTAGATTATGTTCAGTAATCAAATCATTGATCAGCAACGCTTTTGTTGACAATGATCTTATATTGATGAAGCCCACAGTGAGGCATTCAATACTGCTAGAGTTTTTATCAATGTTAATGGCAGTATGCGTGGGTCGAATTTCAATTAAGTTGCTGTAATTTACTGTGGGTCGGTAGGAAATTTGACGGGCGCGGTGGGAGAAAGATACAGTCTTAATTGGAAGGACTGTACTGTAATTTTCAAATCGAGAGGTGCCGCTGCCAGAGGATAAAGTAAAAGCAGACTGGTAAAACTCGACAGATATGGGGAGAAAATGGCGAGGGGGGGGCACAGTCTCAGTCTGTTCTGCTGTAAGCTCTAACCTGGCAGACTCCACACCCTTTCTAGGCCTAGCAGGTTCTCTAATCACCTGCATCCCGGCGAGCTCTACGGACAGATGTCAGCTTTCCCTTAAACATCTATCTATGTTGCTAGATAATAAAGCAGCGCCTACCCCATTAGGGTGGAGGCCGTCAGCTTTCAGCAAGCCGGGTTTGCCCCAGAAGGAGGGCCAGTTATCTAAGAAGACTAATCCCTTTTCTTCACAGTACTTCGCCAGCCAGAGGTTGAGGGAGACTAATCTGCTATAACTCTCATCATTGCCCCTCGCGAAAGGTAAGGGGCCAGAGACAATTAATCGATGCCGACACATCTTCCTAGCGAGGTCACATGTCCTGGCTATGTTGAGCTTGGTGACCTCCGATTGCCTCATCCTAATGTCATTGGCGCCGACGTGTACTATGATGTTGCTATACTCACTGGGTGGACCGTTTGCCTCTTTCTTACCCTTGTGTCTGAACCTATTGTTCGCCAGCACCCTTAAGTTAGCCTCAATGTCGGTAGCTCTGGCCCCAGGTAAACAGAAAACCTCGGCCGGCGACTCAAGCCTAACATTACGGGTGATGGAATCGCCGATAACTAGGGTGCGAGACAGTCGGCGGGTCCGGGGAGCCGGGGAGACGCGCCGACCACGGGGACTAGCAAGAACAGTGAAACGATTAGCCATCGGTGGCACCGGTGGCGAATCGGGCCGCACAAGTGGCGGCTGGAACCGGCGGGCTCTCCGACGTCCGGAGACCGGGACAAACTCGTCACCCACTGCCGATGGAGCTACACTATCTTCGCTAACGCTCGGGCTACTACTAGCGCTCGTGAGCCGGCTAGATGGCCACGTATCTAGGCTGTCTGGGGTGCCCGTCTCGTCTAAGGTAATCGGCCTATCCGCTTCTAACTGACGGACACGTCTCTCTAACAGAGACAACCTCTCTAAAACGAGCACACAAGAGGGGCACGGAGAACAAGAAGCCATGCTTACCCTTGCCGGTATGGTTGGGAGACTAGGTCGGGTTGTATGGGGGAGCCGGCAGCTGAGATCGAAAAATACGCTGGTGGAAAAATTGACAGTCGGATGTAAAAAAACAAAACAAAGACAAAAACAAATAAAATAAACCGAATCTGTAGTTGTCTGGTGGGATTCGGTGATCTAAAGTTATGCATGTTCCAGGATCAGCAATTGAACACTACAGAATAGAGTACTTTAAGATGTTGGACACTAGATTTGCACTTGAAGGTTTGACCAAGGAGGTGCTTCAATCTTGAGAGTTCTCCTTACAGGGGATACTGATAATACAGTAGACCTGTATCCAGAACTAAACAGGGAAGCCCTTAAAGTTGAGTTGTACATGTTTCTTTCAAAATGACTCATGTGGAGAGGCTGCTGAGATTGTAAGACAAATGCCAGTAGAAGTCCAAGGTTTGTTTTGTCATGTTGAAGTTCTTGTCAGGTTGCTGTTAGTTGTCCCTGGTCAATTCAGCTCTATGACAAGTGTTTGGAACTTTTGTATAAGGCTGAAACTTACAAATAAAATTTCTTTCACTTCCAATCTTACTAATGGAGAGCTTTTCTAAATACGTTATCTGATGTTTTTTTTTTTTTTTTAATTAGAGTCAATACATGTGCAAAGCATAGTATTTAATTATGTATACTATGGATCTGCGGAGAAATTCAGCACCAGTGACAGCACCTTTGCCCTCGGCTGGTGGAGGTGGAGGTAACTCAGCTGTAGCTCATCAGATTATTAGTGAGCCTCCTAGATAAGCTTGACCAAAACTCCCAGAAGGCAGAGAGGAAGGTGGTTACAGCCGGTGGACAAAATGAATCGCCAGTACAGTAAGGAACATGTGAGGTGTGACAAAGAATTTGAAGTGGACTGATCATTCTGTGTTGTGACCTGTGTAATAGATCTTGGAACCAGTCTGAGTGGATGACCCCGGCAACGGACTTGTGAGCTGAGTAAATCCATGTCTTACCCTCCATCTCTCCCTGTCCTGTGTGTGTTTCCCTAGGATGATTGTCCCCGTGGCACCATAGCCTAACACAGAACTCCCGGTCTAGGAAGAACTTCAGTTGTTTTCACTCTCACCCCCTTTTCCCAACATTAAAAGGCTCTTTGAGTTTAACCTAAAGACTGATTCTCTGTGTATTAAAGTGCCACAATACCTTGATTTTAGAGAGATTTTAAATTGTAACGATTTCTCCTTTCACAATAGGTCAGTTGAATGTGCAGGCATAGTCTGAGCAAAGATGGGGGCTAGATGTTCTGTAATGTATCAAATCTGTCAACTACGTGATTCATCAACACGCAATGCATAGCCGAATTCACTAGTCCAAATGATGGATGCAAGGCATGTATATAAACAATTAATTAATTGCGTTGAAATATATATTATAGGGTATGAATTTTTTATTTCCTAGCCTTAGAAATAACTAGAAATGAACATTTAAAAGGCTTTTGTCTCCATGTAATGTGAAATTCTTTTTACAAATGTGTGTCTTTTCCACACCGCTGTTACTACATACTGGTATCCAATATGGGTTACATCCTAGAGCAGCAATTTGGAATTGAGCATGAAGGCCTGCTATGTGAACGTAGCCCAAAAAAAAGCTTTATTGGCATGACTGTTCTTTCTCTCTTCCAGTCTCTCTGTCTTTAACTCTCTCTGTATCTCATACATCTGCTGGTGTCTCTCCCTCTTTCTCTGCTAATTTCACTGATAAAACACAATATCAATGTTGTTGCTATGCTATTAACTGCGTTTTTCAGCATGGACATCTTTACAGTTGAGAAATAAACAAAGTTGGTTCAACCATTTGTTATACAAAGTTGGAAATCAAAATCGAGCCACACACACAGCAATTCTGGATTGCATGTCCATTTAAAGTGATTCTCTGACCCCTAGAGTTACTGGGTAGGTCTCACACACACGCATACAATGCTATCTGTGACTTTGCGGTATAGAGTTTCAGGGTAAACGCCTGTCTGTCTGTAGAATACGTCATTGTCTTGAATTCACCAGCAGCAATAAGAGAGCAGACCTCAGAGTCCATGCCATTAATACTTAATGGGAGCCCAACAAGCATTTTGACTGACAACAATGTATGTGGCCGAGCTCAACATCAACACAAACAAGCACAATATGGTATTATGCCACAATAAAAAATTCATATTAAAACAGCTTTGGCAACTGTTTTGAACTGATATGAGACGGATTTCCGATTTCCAAAATGATGCATTTAACAGATATGGACAACAGACATCATCTCAACAAATTTGGGTTTTCAATGTTTGCACAAGCTGTCATAGCAACACTGATTCATTGTTTGCAGGGAAAATGTGGAGCACAATCTCTCTTTGTCTTTCTGCCTCTGAGTTTGTCTCCTTTTTCACTTTCTTTTTTATCTGTCTTTCTGCTCTCTCTTACTCTGTTTTACTGTCTTACCTCCTGTGTGTGTGTGTGTGTGTGTGTGTGTGTGTGTGTGTGTGTGTATTATTGAGAAGAGGAGATCCCTCCAAGTCTCTGTCTAGATATTGTTTTTCCACTACTGGAAACCACTACTAGCCCCTGTTGTAAGGACATTTCACGATGATGTCCCATAGACTTTTATCCAGATCACTTTCAACACTATAGTCATTTGGTAGTTTCTAAGGTTTCATTGACTTTTTTAGCTGTATCGCTTTCACAATCGTCAGCCACTTGTCTGGTAGACGTTCAGATATTTAGTTTTCCCTCCCTTAGTCGTAGATTGGTGGAGCTGGGCGATGGATTGCATGAGTGATAAACCGCATTTAGGAGAGAGAGAGTATTTAGGAGAGACAGAGAAAGAGAGGGGTTGTGTGTGTGTTCTTGTAGTTCTATTCTTGTGAGAACCAGTTTGAATTTTAGATCTTCGGAAGGAGGACATTTTGGCCGGTTCTCACTTCTGGCACGGGATATTTTAAGATTAGGATTTACATTTAGGATTAAGGTTAGAATTCGGACTAGGTTTGCGTAAGGGTGAAGCTGTGTTCACATCTTTCTCTGTTGTTTTGGTGTAGTGTCAATCTCAACGCAATCTCTGCCCCCGGAGCAATGTATTGGCGCACTTGCTCCAATGGGTGTCAGGGAACTCTAACAAACATGGAGGAAAGCGTGGTACTCACCATGTCCAGTTTGTGAAGATTACCTTTCAGGGTGAATGCATAAACTGAAAATTGACTATTTATGTCAGAACCAATGGGAGGACATCCTTCATTCCACTGGGAAAATGTTTCTTTTCCTCCTTTTGTCATTGATGAATGAAAATGAAATGAAAACAGCAAAAAAGACTTGCCACATTCACATTTTCTTCAGAAAATTGCTTGCTGTCAATGCAACAGTCTTTGTGTGTGTGTGTTTGTGCCTGTGTGTGTGTGTGTGTGTGTGTGTGTGTGTGAACAAACTGACATAAATATCTCAAAAAGGTCACAAAAACCCAAAGACACATTATTGCCTGGGGGTATATTATAGCCCAGCGGAAATGCTGAAAAGTTTGTGTTTAAAAGCCTTACTTTTAGGTGTGTGGGTGTGTGCATGCATACACGTGTAAACCTGCCTGTGTTTGTGTGCACATGTAGTTGATGACAATAACAATATAATACAATACAAACATGATAATCCAAGTAGTTTAGCTTAGTTGTTCTTTTTCTCATTTAGTCTAGTTTCTCTCTTTCTCTCTCTCTCCTCATTGTTAAGTGCCTTGGGTATCTTGAAAGGCGCTCTTAAATTAAAGTTATTATTATTATTATTATTATGTGTAGAAAAAATTGTTACTGCATTTTCTTTGGAAGAACTTGAATTTTCTCTATTTTCAAACTGAGTTTCCTATTTGTCATTTTGGGTTAATGGGTCGTTCCATTGCATTTTTGGAATTAAAAGTGCTGTGCTGTGTTGTGTTCTGATTCAGCTGCTGCCTTGTTGGCTTTGAAGGGATGAAAAACGAAAGCTCATCCAGATTTAATTAAAGAGATCTTCCTGTGCTTATATTGAATAGAGAAGCTGGGTCCCAAGTAATATTGGTGTCAAGGGTAATGAACTAGTAGATAAAAAAGTCCAAACTTTGGTGGCAATCAGTTTACTATTTGAGTTAAATGCTATATCACCATTGAAAAGAAGAGTGGAATAAAGAGAAAAGAGGGAGGCACGTGTCAGGAAGGACACTGTTAAATTAACCAGACTAAGATTGAGACATTGTTGTCTAAATAGATACCTGAAAACAGAGACCGCTCCGCCACCCGGTGTATTTGCAAACAGTCTAGCTCCACCAAACTTTGCTCCATCCTAAACATCGCCGATTTCCACTAGACCACTACACACTCGCTTGTTCCTTCCTCTTGCCCTGACTTCTACATTTTCTTTTATCTGAGCCTGTCAATTTTCACCAGCCTATTTCTAATCTCAGCCGCCGGCTTCCCCATACAATCCGATCTGGTCTCCCAACGATACCAGCAAGGGTAAGCATGGCTTCTCGTTCCACTTGTGTGCTTATATTAGAGAAGTTGTCTCTATTAGAGAGACGTGTCCGTCAGTTAGAAGCGGATAGGCCGATTACCTTAGACGAGACGGGCACCCCAGACAGTCTAGATATGTGGCCTGCTAGCTGGCTCACGAGCGTTAGCAGTAGCCCGATCGTTAGCACTGGGGCTAACCCCAGCTTTACCCGAGATAGTGTAGCCCCATCAGCAGTGGGTGATGAGTTTGTCCTGGTCTCCGGGCGTCAGAGAGCTCGCCAGTGCCAGCCGCCAGTTGTGGCGGTGTCGGAAGGAAGAAGCCCAGGTTTCAGGCCAGTGATGAAGACCGGACCTCCACGCCAACACTTAATCTTCTTCACAATTCTGTAGATTCTGTAGTTACTGGAGTCTCAAACAGGTTCAAAGAAGTCACTGGAGACGATCAGAGTTCGATGCATAGAGTTTTATTCTTCAACAGAGACAAAACCCGAGTTGGTTCCAGAACCAGACTGAAATACAACTGTCTGTGCATGATCTTATATAGCCCAAGAACTGGGTGGAGAATACTGATTCTACGCCCAGTTTTTTCCAAATTGAGCTTTATTTTGCCCGGAAAATAATGGTGTCATCGCCCGAATTTGGTCTTATGGGGGGTCTTTGTGGGCATGTAGGCGGTTCCGTTTTACTCCATTACGTAACTGTCAAATCTGGAGTTTTAGGGACTTTCCCGTTCACCATTACGTAATGGCCACCTGGGTCTCTCCTATCTGCGCATGCCCCGCCTGTCTTTTTCTAGGTATTTCTTATCAAAACGGGGCCTGTGCAGCTCGTCCTTGGACACCCTTATTGTGAGAGGGCCTCAGACTGTATTTTTTAAAAACTTTGTGATTACTGTGGGGAAACTTTAGACTGTATTTTTGAAACTTTATGATTACTTTATGATCTTCAGGTTACATGCTTAATCAAACACACTCTTTATATTTATGATCTTCAGGTTACATGCTTAATCAAACACACTCTTTATATTTATGCAGACTTAATATTTTGATATTGATAATATTGCTTAACACAAGGCATATTATATCTTAACTATAATTATTTACAACAGCGGTAGACATAAGGGTAAGAAAGAAGCACACGGTCCACGCACTCAGTATAGCAACATCATACTACATGTCAGTGCCAACGACATTAGAATGAGACAATCGGAGGTCACCAAGTACAACATAGCCAGGACTTGTGACCTCGCTGATGTGTCGGCATCGATTAATTGTCTCTGGCTCCTTACCTTTCGTGATGTTACAGCAGATTAGTCTCCCTCAACCGCTGGCTAGGTTTTGTAAAGAAAAGGGATTAGTTTTGGGACAAACCCAGCTTGCCGAAAGCTGACGGCCCCCACCCTAATGGGTTAGGCACTGCTTTATTATCTAGAAACATAGACAGATGTCTAAGAGAGATGTGACACATGTCCCCAGAGCTCGCCGGGTTGCAGGCAACTAGAGAACCTGCCAGGCATATAGGTACAAGGGGTGTAGAGTCTGCCAGGTTAGAGTTTACAGTAGATTAGACTGAGACTGTGTGCCCCCCCCTCGCCATTTTCCCCCCCATATCTACTGTCGAGTTATACCAGTCTGCATTTATTTCATTCTCTGGCAGCAGCATCTCTCGATCTGAAAATTACAGTACAGTCCTTCCAATTAAGACTGTATCTTTGTCCCGCCACGCCCCCTGTCAAATTTCCTGCCGACCCACAATAAATTACAGCAATTTAATTGAAGTTACACCCACGCATACTGCCATAAACATTGACAAACATTCTGGCAGTACTGAACGCCTCACTGTGGGCTTCATCAACATTATCAACAAAAACGCTGCTGATCAATGATCCTCTAATTGAAGCCTCTCAAACTAACTTAGTGTTCAGGTTGCACGGGAGATTAAAAAAGGTGGGGGTGTTGCCTTGATATTTAACCCTATCCTTAATCTTAATCCCAACACTAACAACAAATTTACATCTTTCAAAGTCCTTATTTTGTGCCCTACAGCTATGAATCCCCTGTCATTTTATTTAGCAGTACTTTACCGCCCACCTGGGCCCTATTCGCTCTTCTTAGAAGAGTTCTCCAATTTCATTTCGGACTAAGTGACCCGAGCTGATAATATTCTCATTATCGGTGATTTTAACATTGACCTGAATAGTTCCACTGATCCTCTCAGTAAGGCCTTCCTAGATCTTATTGATACTTGTTGCCTCACTCAATTTCTTAATGAACCAACCCACCATTGCGGCAACACCCTTGACCTGGTTTTGGAAGGTGGCATTCCTTTATCTGCTTTAGTGGTCTTCTCTTATGTGCCCACCTTATCTGATCACTATCTCATAAAATTTGAGATCGAATTGATCTGTCCACGCAAAAAGTGTGATGATACATATATCAGCCATCGTATTTTCTCGCACCACTCTCT
Source organism: Hoplostethus atlanticus (assembly GCA_034670405.1). NCBI lineage: Eukaryota > Metazoa > Chordata > Actinopteri > Trachichthyiformes > Trachichthyidae > Hoplostethus > Hoplostethus atlanticus. The sequence continues at coordinate 33,941 of JAXDDX010000422.1, read as the reverse complement.
GGTCATGTTGGCTCACTCGACAATTTCACCAACCAACTAAACTCCAGCCTTACCAGCGCACTCGATTCAATCGCCCCGTTAGTCACAAGAAAACACCACGCTAGGAAATTTGCACCATGGTTTACGACACTCGTGCACTTAAACAAGTCTGTAGAAATTAGAGTGTAAATGGCAATTTACCAAACTCAAAGTATTCCAGCTTGCCTGGAATGATAGCCTGCTACATTATAAACGCCCACTCTCGTCAGCCAAAACTGCACACTCCTCTAGGTCAATCAGTGCAAACAACTCGAAGTTTCTATTTGACACTGTTGCTAAGCTAACATGGAATCGCTCCCCCTCTGATAGCTGTTTGTTTTCTGCTAATGATTTCATGTCCTTTTTTACTCAGAAAATCACGCAAATTAGAGATGAGATCACCAGTATACTCTCCACTCATGGTGCCGTCTCACTCTTTTCGGAGCGGAGCATTCTTCTCTGTCAACTCTTGTCAGCTCTTCTCCTGGCCAATCAAATCTATGTCAACGTTTCTCCTGGCCAATGGAATCAGCCCGTTCTGTGGCATCTTGTGGCAACTTGCGTCAACTTGTGTCAAGCTTCTAGAGTCAAGCAAAAATAGACCAATCAGAAGGAGCAGAACCTGTAGGGCGGGACATGCAGGACATGCAACTCAACTCAAACTCAACTAATTTCGACTTTGCTGTCTACTGGAGAGTTTGGTATGTTGAATTTATTCAATATTTATTCAATAATTTTCAATAGTATGTCACGCAATTAACGCAGCCATGTAACATTGTTGTACTTTATAGAGCCAAGGTGTTGGCATGTTGAAATTTGGTGTTTTACTGTTAGCTTAAGGTGCTGATGTCCCCCGATCAAAATCAGAGAAGCTATTTACTGTCAGGGTTCAAAGTGTGTCAAACACCAAAATCCTGTCCAGATGTAAGTTCAAATGCACACAGTGTAGAAATGCAAATACTCTTTTCTTTAATGTGTATATCATAAATGACACCTTAGTTTTATATTTATTTTCATTTATGTGTCTCTTCATAGATGGAGAACCCTACTTTTTGTAGGAACCCAAGGGGAGAGCTGGTGATCAAGGCCTCACAGGAGGCTTTGAACCACGTGGCTGGCCGGCGGCCCCAAGCCGGCCAAGCTGAAGGGCCTCCTGTGAGGGCCAAGAAGCCAGATGAGGTGGAGGCTGAAGCTCGGGCCTGCGTCGTCTCCGAGGGCGGAGACTCTGGTAATAGCCGGTGCTATTAGCGGCGGCGTCTGTCCCTGACCTCTAGGCCTGCATTTCCAGGTAAATCCATGCAGGCATGTGTTATGAATCTCCCGGTGATGATCTTTATTGTGATTGGATGAGGGGAGGGCGGTGAGAGTTTGGGGAGTCGACTCTGATACGTTGATCAAACGTGTACAAGGTATGTTGATTGAGAGTAGATTGAGGTTGTGTAGCTGATACGAGCTCCCTGTTTTAGCGTAGCCTACTAGTCGAGTTGGCTAGCTGATTGCTCCCGGTTAGCTTGGTTAGTCTAATCTTGAGTGACAGCAGTTGTCACTTTAATTACGGTCTTTTACGGACAACGCGTATAGGAGTCAACTCGGTTTTAAGCTTAATCGGTACTCCCGTAACACTGATCCGACTGAAACGCAATGTTTTTCAATCAAGGTTCCGCCATCCTAATGTTCAACACTATTACCTTATATCCTACACGATCAGACATAAAATGTAATGTTAATATAAAATAAAAAATATAAAATGATGTAGGCTGTATCGGGGATACAGTCACGGTTCAGAGCGTTGTTAGGCAACCCCATTTAACCATGAGTGTCCAGCAAGACCTCAAGTGCCGTATTGCTTTTAGAAAACAGTTACAACTCATAGAAAGAATTATTTGATGACACAGTATTATTTTATTTTCTAAATTATTTTTATTTCACAAATTCAGTGAAATAAGAAAGTATCTTGTGAATATATGTCAAAATGTTTCCATGGTTGCTAGGAGATGCATAAACTGTTACTGTATGGGATTTACAGTCACTGTAGAACACGCTTTCAGCCAATCTATTTCCAGGATGGAAACGACTGATTTCATAAAAATATAATAAAAATGCGATCCAGCCCAAACAGCTCAGTCAGTAGAGCATGAGACTCGCAATCCTAGGGTTGTGGGTTCGATCACCACATAGTGTCAAGTACTGTACAATTACTGTAATATATGAGGTTACTTTTGTGTCTTTATTATGTAATCAAACAGAATAGATTTGAGAGCAAAACTTTACACACTGCAATCAAAAAATAGATTTGAAAGCAAAACTTTCCACACTGCAATCAAAAAATAGATTTGAGCGCAAAACTACAATCAAAAAAAGTTTAAATGCAAGTCAAATAAATGTGTGATTAAAAATGTATTAATACGAATAAAAAAGTTTTGTTTGCAAATCTAAAAGTTTTGTTTGCGAATCCAAAAGTTTTGCTTGCGAATCCAAAAGTTTTGCTTGCTGTTGAGCTGAATCTCGTGGGCGGGACCTACGCTGAAAGGTGCAAGACACGTCTCTATTGGTCAGTCTCGATTGACAGCTTGGCAACATCCAGTTACTAAACGAGAGACAGAGTTTTGAAGTCACTGGAGAAAGCAGAGCGGGAATGGAGAGGAAACAAAATCAATGCGAAGGTATGTTTACACGTAATTTCCGTCTTAGTAATAGCAAGAATGTTATGTTTGAACTGGTGCATGTAGATTGCTTTTTTCTAACGATATGTGATATTGTAATGGGTTAAAAAATACATATTATTTTGTCAGCCTGTAGCTGCTAGCTCAATTAGTTAGTCACTCGTTCGTCATAGGTACGTTACGTGCCGAGGCTGCCTATTAGCCTGATTGACGTTCTGCATGTAGCTACTAGTTAACAGGACTATTTGTGTTCAACGATCTAACGTTAGTGCATGTTATATTTGCGATGTGCTGTATTCTTTTATCAGCCTGTAGCCAGCTTAGTTAACGTTAGTCACTTTCTCGTCTTAGGTGTCACGCTAGCTGAGCTGTGTGGGTTTCCATCCACCTGTTTTTATGGCCATTTCAATTTTAATAATAGCGGCAGACGAAAACATCAGATCTGTGTGGAGCGATGAGGAGACTGTAACCTTCCTCCCATTAATACATGAAACAAACATAAATGTCATATTTTGGTCGTGTTTTCTACATTGTTTTTTCACCGTTTGAGGTTTGATTGGCATCTTGTTGCGCCCTCTTATTCTGCAATTGTATAATGGCACCCGGCTGGAGAACTGGCGCCACCTACTGCATATCTCGATGAACGAGTCTCATTTTTAATGTATTTCTATGCCCCAGTAAAGCATTTTTAATTGCCTTGCCTTAATTCCAGTCACACATGACATTGATACTGTCAAGGTAATACCTCCTTTTTTCTTTTAATGCCAGAATGGATAACCAACAGCGAACACAACCTCAGGTAAGTCATTGCTAAATTTGTTTCAGTACAGCCTGTGTGGCAGTAATGCATTGCACTGTAATGTACTTTTACCATGTCCTTACATCTAAAATCCCTTTCCAGTATGATGCACGTGAAGCCACGGAGGCTGCGCGACATCTACTTCCTCTGATTTCAGGCTGCGCGACATCTACTTCCTCTGATTTCAAGGGCTATACCTGATGAACCTCAGGGACAGGGACAGAGTCAGGTTATGGAGCGACCCTCAGTGCAGAGTGAAATGACCAGGTAGACAGGCCTGCACCCATGTAAATGGGCCAGTCAAATGTGTCATGTTACAGCTGCACATTTTCACATTACATGTAGTTTATCAGGATAAGTCTCTTCTAATGTTAAAGAGAACATGAACAAATTAGGCTTTTAACTTTTACAGCTAAAATAGGTCTACATTACTCTGGCTTTGCCGTGATGGTAGTACAATGCTGCAGCTGTCATATAGCATTCATTATGTCTTTATTTATCCAAACCAGGTTTGTTGGTTTTATAGTAGGTTGTATGGTTAAGTGCAACTGTTGTATTTTCTCTTGGAATGTCCCTGGATGTGGTGCGCTTGGTTTGTAGTTAGCTTTTTTTAGGTTTAGAAGTAACATCATTATTTTTCTAAAAAAAAATTTCCCAGGCCTTCCCTGGATTCTTCAGGGTCAAGAAACGTTTGAACCCAGGGGTCACATGCCTGAAAAGGGTTTGTAAAATGGGGAAAACTTTTGATCTTTCTTTTTTTTTTTACTGGCATAAAAGTCAAGACATCTGCTTTTTGGTAGATAGCAAAATTCAAAATTTCCGTAAAATTTGACCATTGCTTCTGAACGCCAGCCTACCCAACTGTATGTTACCCAAGTGTCAGTGCTTGCACGAAAACAATCAATTTCCCCAGTAGCCCACACAAGACATGAATCCTTAAAAAACACTCCCCCAAATGCCATTAAGAGGTCCCGGTTTTTGAAAAGGTGTGATGAATGTGTTAAACCAATTGTAAGCAAAATGAGTTAGGGTTTTATGATCTGGGGGCGTTATTCTTAATGTATTTTTATTCTTTAGTAAAAACCAAATAACAAAAAAAAGTGCATGGATCATTTAATCCCGGAATCATTGTGTAGCCTTTTTTTATATTTCAATGTTTAAAAAAAAAATACACCAAGTACTATTTAGTGTGCTTTTTTTGTGACTAGATGAAATGCAGATGATTTTGGGAATTAGCACGCAGATGTACACCCAGTATTAATGGGATACTTCACCCAAAAAAAAAAGGCCCAATTGAAGGAATATAAGTTTCCCCCGCCCAAGAGAAAAGGACTTCCAGGGGGGGGGGTATACTTGTGCACTGCACAAGACCCTCACTGACAAGGGGGCTGACACTCTGTACAGGACTCCTGTTCTGGATCACCCCACTGTCGGGTTTCCCTATTTGCAAGGTTCTGTTGCTGGATCTGATGGAAACAACACATCAAACCTGATTATTATTAAAACCATTGTTTTTCACATACTGTAGAAGATGTAATATTAATAGGTATTCTTTCAGGTTATAATTTATCAACTCAATGTATAACATACTTTAAAATCCATTTCCTTTTTTTTGTGCTAAAAAGCATGGTACATACCTCTGATAGATCTGGCTCTGGCACAGGTACTTGCAGCATCCCAATCCTCCAAAGCTGATTAGGGGTTAAGTTTCCCTCTGTGCTTAAGGGGTGGCAATTCCAGGTCTCAACAAAATTTTGCAGATCTGCTTGTAGACGTGGAATGAAGATGTAACCCACACAGAAGAGGTGAACAGCACTTGAAAGGTCAATAAAGCCCTCTTCCTCTAAGATGTGAAGCAAGTTTTAATACTGAGATGTTACAGCACTCCAAACATCTCTCCATAGGCGTTCCACTCTGGAAACAAGTGACACAGTAAAGTGGTTACATTCAGTATGAAGTATTTTACATAAAGTAAACTGTATAGTAATGTATAGTATTAATTACATAGACGTTAACCCATTTTTACCTTTGATTGTGGACGCTTTTACCAGCAATAAAGCTGCCACGACCTGTTCCTCGCACAGTAAACATGCATCTCGCGATGTCCACATTTTCCACCCCTTGATCAGCTCATTTTTTTACCAGTTGGAAAGCTATACTGTTTACATCTGACAAGAAGGAGAAGGTCCTTGCCTTGATGGCCATCCATGTTTCTGCACACCATCCATGAAAAACCCTATGGCAGTCTCTGCCTTATTATTCCCAGCTGCATTAAGGTACAAAATCTGTTCAGGAATAGGATTTAAAGATGACTTATGTTCTATTCTGAGCAAGACTGATAATGTAAACAAGATGTGATAATGTAATTAGAGAAAAATGATTAGGCCTACCTTCCTGGAAAAGCCATCAATACCTCCAAAAACCTTGTTGTACCTTGAAATTGTCAGAAAATTTGACATTATCACTGTGACATGAAACCATTGATAATAAGAAAAATGTAGGCTAAATAATTTTAAAACAATACCTGATCAACTTGTGATTGGTGTCAATGTGGACAAGAGACAATGGAGCTGGAACAGAGTATGTCCGTCTGGCGATGCATGTCAACTGGACCATTCTTGAAATTATGCCTGCTCCATCAACACGCTGCAAGGACAACTTCACTCTCCTCCATGTGACATGGTATCCCATAGCTAGTAGAGACCCTTTCACAAGTCTATATCCTGCATCAGGTATTCTGGCTTTGATGGATCTCACCTTCTGATCAAGGACAATGTCAGGTATGTCAGAGTAGCAGTTTCTGACTGAGAGATCATGCTCTCTCATCCTCCTGTACAGGGTGGATCTTGAAATGCCATGGACATCAGCCAGAGTGGTCAGTGGTAGGTTTATGCTTAGGAGATTTTCAATGACATCCCTATTAATGCTAAATTTAGGTCGCCCCGCATTTCCATTCCACTCAACTACAGCTACACTGTCAAGTAATGGAGCGACAGTGCTGTCTGAAAGGTGAGACTTGATCACCTCATTGAGATGCTGTAAGCCATCTACTACACACTGAGGAATGTCCATATAAGCTGCCCCTGCTCGGAGAAACTGCAATTCCTGACAGATAACAAAGTGCAGGTAATCAAAATCAATGGGGGCTCCCTACTGATTACTGCAGAAAGCCTAAACCTGACCCTTCCTAAAAGCTGTCATCTAATGGGTTCCTGCAAGAGGGAAATCAGCAAGAGAAAATTAGGACAAGGTGACACAAAATAATGGTCAGATGTGCATATACAGATAATTTACCTTTTGGGTAAAGAGGTCTACATACCTGAACAAAAGATTTTTGTGGACAAGGTTCCATACTGTAGAAAAGGGAATTATGACACCATTGTATTATACATAAACATACCATTATATAACAACAAAGACCAGTCATACTCAACAAAAAAACAATGTAGTGATTATAACAAATGTGCAGAGCCCTTCCATAATATAATATAATATAATATAAGACCAGTGCCTGAAGTGGAAAAAAATAAGTGCCAGTACTCCCCTCATTCACATGCGTGTGAATGTAGGGCCATAATACGTTCACGTTAGCTATGGATTTAAGCCATTTTAACCACCAGTAACATGAATAATATCGTGTCACTACACATCCCCATACTTATAAAGCTAAGTAACCATAAAGCCATATTCCCAAAGGTAATTTCGGTTGGTCGGCAAAAATCGGCAAAAGAAAATGCAAATGAATGCTCGTTTCCATCCACTACCGTAATGCGATTATTAGGAGTTGGTTCATCGAGATAAGCAGTAGGTGGCGCCAGTTCTCCAGTCGGGTGCCATTATACAATTGCAGAATAAGAGGGTGTAACAAGATGCCAATCAAACCTCAAACGGTGAAAAAACAATGTAGAAAACACGATCGAAATATGACATTTATGTTTGTTTCATGTATTAATGGGAGGAAGGTTACAGTCTCCTCATCGCTCCACACAGATCTGATGTTTTCGTCTGCCACTATTATTAAAATTGAAATGGCCATAAAAACAGGTGGATGGAAACCCACACAGCTCAGCTAGCGTGACACCTAAGACGAGAAAGTGACTAATGTTAACTAAGCCTGCTACAGGCAGATAAAAGAATACAGCACATCGCAAATATAACATGAACTAACATTAGATCGTTGAACACAAATAGTCCTGTTAACTAGTAGCTACATGCAGAACCTCAAACAGGCTAATAGGCAGCCTGGGCACATAACATACCTATGACGAACGAGTGACTAGCTAATTGAGCTAAGCTAGCAGCTACAGGCTGAAAAAATAATATGTATTTTTTAACCCATTACAATATCACATATCGTTAAAATAAAAAGCAATCTACATGCACCAGTTCAAACATAATATTCTTGCTATTACTAAGACGGAAATTATGTGTAAACATACCTTCGCATTGATTTTGTTTCCTCTTCCTCTCCATAGACCTCCACTAAAAGTTGCTGCTCAGTGGCCGTGAACATTGCGGAAGTCAATCGCCTACCTCGGCGAGTGCGAGCACTTCCTGACCTTGGGGAGGCAGTTACCACCACCGCCACTGATGCCTCCCATTCCGTCACCCATCTGGCTGCTGACAGTGTACAGCTATGACGTTCTGTCACGGCTGGACAAGTACAAGGCCAGGGTCACTTCTTCCTACGGATCCATCCTCAAGTTGGATTTGACGAAGAAGGTGAGGAAGTCATTTAATTTTTTTAAACTGGATATTGCGCTATTATTTTCCTCACATACCATGTTTTTTCCCCCTCCACTTTTCTCTTGCTGTCCCTGCCTTCAGTTGGAAAGGAAGCTCGCCAGTCCCACCGCTGACATGGCCGCCTGGGTTACCAACGTGGGTAATGAATTCGGGCAGGTCCTCATTAGTGTCCTCAGGGGGCCAGGAAGGCCTGTCCAACATGGCGGCTGGACTTATGCGGCGGTACCGACTTGCCGGGGTGCCAGCCCAACAGCTCATGTACATGGACCGTGACTGCTGCAACAGAGACGGCGTGTCGGTGACAGCTGCCATGTTTGCAGAGTGGGAGCAGGTGGTGGTACGCCTCGACATCTGGCACCTGATGCGCTGCTTCGTGGTGGCCGTCACATCAGGGAGTCACCAGCTGTATGGTACCTTCATGCGGCAGCTGTCTCACTGCATCTTCGCAGTGGACGCCAGAGATGCCCGCCATCTTGTTGAAGTAAAGTGGTCCGAGCTGGAGGGGAAGCACGGAATGTTCGGCCTTACCGACGCTGAGGTGTTGAAGAGGATTACCAAGAAGAAGTGGACAAAGCACTGCCGTCGAAGCACGCGTGCTTCGGTGGTGAACAAGGGTACGACACCCTGGGCATCCCGTTGCTGGACCCCATCTGCATCCAGAGCGTCTGGAGAGAGCAGAGGCATCACTTCTGCTGCATCCAGGACCCTCCCGGTGTGCAGCTGTACACAGAGACCGGCAGGCTAACCAAGGGCGGAGTCAGCCTACCGGTTTATCGCTGCGCGAGGGGCTCCACTTCCCTGGAGTCCTTCCACCTCCACCTGTTCATCCCAGGTGATTACACTTTTCTTCTTTTTTTTGCCGTGCCACTGCTTGCCAAGATGGCCACGCCTAAAAGGCCAGGACAAACCACATCCAAGGTCAAGGGTCGGTGGACCCTGTCTTTAGGATGGAGGGGTTGCTTGCAGCTTGTCTGAGGGTGGAGCATGCATCCTATTGTAGATTAAATACCTTCAGAATGATGAGAAGAGACTCTGGACTCTTTCAGTGAATAACATTGAAATGACACAGATGTTCAAGCTAGCTCAAAGCTAGCTCAAAAGGTTACGGCCGCACATGCAATAAAAACAGGAACCTTTTAGACAACTAGATTAACTTCCTGGTGTCTAATAAATAAATCAACATTTCGTCATTAAATATTCTCATACGAATTATTAATTAACCCCTTATAACAAACATCGTTCTCGCCCAATAATTTCACAGCAACTATAAACTAGTGGGCAACCTAGAGGCCTTCAGGACAGCCTGGAGCCTGGGGGCAAGTGTTATGTACTGTCCATGTTGATGGCTCTGTCTTTTGACTTTTGATGTTTTTCTTTTATTTTTCTGAGGGTTAATTTGTTTTTTTGTGGTTGTTTTAGGTTTAGGGCATGCATTGAAATGTATTTTCTGTGTTGCAGTATTTTAATTAAGGGCCTTTTAACACACTCGCATTCTCTCTCTCGTTCTCTCTCTTGCTTATCACATTCTATCATGGGAGCCCCTTCGGTCAATGACACACCATCTGCTGTCACATGTACTCACTCACTCACTCACTCACTTACACACACACACACACACACACACACCTGTGCCTTACCTCTATATATCATATGCAGAAGAGGGATTCAGAATCAATAAAATTCTCAGAGTCCCAAATTTGTTATTGTCCCTTAAAAAATAAGTTGGGAAAAATTTTCAGGGGATTACTTTACATTACAGTCATTTGGGAGTGCTTTTATCCAAACGATTTTCAATAATTTGTATTAAAACATAGGTAGGAAAAGAGAAACTACTAGCCCCCAAAAATTCGTAATTGCATTTCCTTCCTAAACAACAACTAAGGCAAACCAGTGCAAAGGGTTTAAAAGTGAAATAATTTAGTCCCCTACTTTTCTAATTAAAAAAAATGAGACAGGATAAGAAAATTCAAATAAAAAAAGAGCTAAGAAAATAAGTGAATAAAATAAAAAAAATTTTTAAAAAAAACAAAAGCTCAGACAAATAAGTGAAGAAAAGGGGGTTGGCGTGGCTCGGGAGGTTAGAGCGGGTCGTCCCAGGTATGAATGTGTGTGAATAGGTTGGGGAATAATAAAATTTTATATAAACAATGAATGCTTTATAAAAAGGGCAATTAATCTGGGAGTGTGTGTGTGTTATGATAAATCTAAAATAAATAAGAATATGTTTGTTTAAGCTGTAACCTAAAAGTCATAAGAAATTTCATAAATTTAAATAAACTTCAAAAACATTTTCCAAAGGGTTTTCCCCTTTAAGTAATCTTAAAGGTTTTTAAAAAATCAGTCTGGGGCCCTTCTGCACTAATTTTTCCCCAAAGGTCAGGGGGGAAAAGGCCCTTTAAAAAAACCCCGGGTGGGGCTTGCGCAGACAAGAGAAGTCCGGGGGCCATAACTAATGGTGAAAGGGAAAGCCCCAATTTTCCCAGTTAAGGCTACTTTAATGGAAAAAAAGGGGGGGGAAAACGAGCCCGCCTAAAATGCCCACAAAGACCCCCCCCATAGGCCCAAATTTTGGTGTTCGGACACCTTTTATTTTCTTGCTGACAAAGCTAAAAATAAATGAAAAAATGGGCTTTAAAATCATTATTCCCCAAACCCATTTTTTAGGGTTTATAAGAGCTTTGCACAGACAGTTGAAACTCAGTCGGGTTTCCCGGGCCCAAAACTGGGGTTTTTTGTCTCTTTTAAAGAATAAAGCTCTATTGCAACGAACTCTGACATTCCAGTGACTTTTTTAACCTGTTTAGACCCCAGAAAACACACCCATTTTAACGGGAATCGTGAAACAGTTTTAAGTTTTGGGCGTGGGGGTCCGGTCATCATCACTGGCCTGAATTTGGGATTTCTTCCCCCGACTTTAAATTTGGCGAGCCACCCAGGAGGGGACAAGACTCTGGGGATCTCCCCCGGGGGGGGAGCGGCCTGCACCCAAAACCCACCATCAGGGGCCCCAAAAAAATTAAAGGGTAAGCAAAAACCCTTTTCTAAATTTGCAGATTTTTCTGATTGTGTCTAAATGCAGGACTCCGCCCAGGTGGGGAAAAATCGGGTTTCTCCTCTAAAAAACTTGGGTTAAAGAATTTTTTAAAGAAAAAAGGCAAATTTGTATAGCATAATTTAAAAACCCAAAAGGGTTCATTAAAAAAATTTTAAAACAAAAAAACAAAGTCACTGAAGGTAAGGGGTTTGATGAAAAACTGTTAGTATGAAAAAAAACCATGGGCGGAAAGAATGAATGATGGAGAAGAGTGGATGAATGGCTATTGAATGTGTTTTTGGGCATGATGGAAAATTGTCGCCTAATGTTAAAGGGGGGGTATGTTTTGGAGGGCCGCACACGCTCCCCCCGGGCCCCAAATTCAAAACACACAGAATAAAGGTTTGGGTTTGTTTGCTAAAAGTGAAGAGGGGACGGTGTATAAAATTTTGTTGTTTTATCTTTTTGTGATCTGAAAACTGTAAAATTTTTTTTGTATGATAGGATTTCCCCAAACCCTTTTGGGTTTACCCCCCCCTTTTTCCATTTAGTGTTTCAGCTGGGTGTTTGGGGGATTTCCCAGAAGGGGGGGGAAAGAATAGAAAAAATTTTTGTTTTGCACAATTTGCTAGCACAACACTGCCGGGAAAACCGGGTTTCGTTTCAGTATTTTTTCAGCAGAGTTACTGAGGCCTCCCAAAGAAGGGAAGGTTAAAAATAGGCGGGGGTTGCCCACAACATGCGGATCCCGCTTTTTGTTTCGGGTAGGGTTTCAGCAGAATACTGGTGCTCCCCCCAAAAGGAAGGTTGAATAGGCAGGGGTTTTTTTGGGTGAAACCCCATCGCGGACCGAGGGGGACTGCAAAAAGGGGTCGGTTGGGGGTACAAAATTTCGTAGGAAAGGGGGGGGGTTTGTATGCAAACAGTTGCTAGGGGCCCAAGGGACTGGGGGCGCGGAATTTTCTAAATGTAATTGAAAACTTTTTTGCTAAAGTAATTCCCAAACTTGGCCAAGAGAAAAAAATATAGGGCATGTAAATATTGCTTTTTTTTTGTTTTAAAGAAGTAATTATATAGATTAAATGATTTAAACGGCTGTCGGAATGAGTTTAAGGTCTTTGCTTTTTGCCTGTGGCGGGAAGTGCTTTTGCAGACGGGGGGGGGGAAATGTTGAGAGGAGTAGAGGGGGCCCGGCGTGATAAGATTTCGTAACTCTCTGCTTAAACCTATGAGTACTTTTAAAGGCTGTTGAAGTGTGCCAAGGAGTAAAAAGATTGAATGGGAAAAGTATCATAATATAATGTATGTATTGGGGGTATATATAAGTTGGAAAAAATTTTAAATGGATGAGAGAGATAGTTGCAAAAGATGAAATATTTTTGTTGGAACATTTTGAAAAATATGGGGAGCTGCTGACAACAAAAGGAATAAGGACACTTTTTTGGGTTGGGAGCGAACCTATATTGATGAGGAAGGTGGGGAAACAGGGGGCAAGAGGGAACCCAATTAATAAATCTGAAACTTTTGGCAGATAAAAAAATTTGGGAAAACCCTAGAGCAAATACGGGAAAAATTTCCCTTGACGTGCCGTGGAAAAGGGAATAAAAGGGTATTGGACGGTAAAAAATTTTGATAAAATTTTTGGGAAACCCCTTTGGGTGGGAGACCGGGTCCCGGTAGCAAGCCCCTTTTTAAAAAACCCATTTTTGGTGTCCCAGGGGGTTTTTGGGTTAAAAGGACGAAGCCGAGTAGGGGGTGAACCCACGGCTTTTGTATTTCCGTAGCCCCAAAAAAGGGGAGGGAAGGGGGAAACTGGTTTATATTTGAATAATTATTTAAAACTCCACAAGGAGACGGGCAGGGGAAACTAGAATTTGATATTTTTAAAAGAAGAAAATTTTAAGCCTGGCATTATGCGGGGAAAAATATTTTTAAATTAATAAAAACAAAAGATTTTTAAACGAAAAACCAAAAAATTTCCCTTTGGATCATGGAAAAGCAGCGCGCGACGGGGATAATGGGGAAAAAAGTAAAAAAGGGGGGGGTGGTGTATTGACCCCAAAATGGGGGTGATGATTAGACGAAATCTGGATCGAAAAAAACAGATCCAGCTTTTTCATGCCCGAGTGGCATGAGCGGCCATCGGGAAAAGGACCCCCAGTGGAAAAATAAAGGGCACATTAAGTAAGCAAAACTGCGATAAAGTGGGGGGAAAATATAAAAACCCCCAAAAGGGCCAAAGATAAGAGCGATAAAGGGGGAAGGGAAAAGGGATTTGGGGAAAGGGAGGTGTTGGAGGGGTTTAGGAAAAAGGGAAAACGAGGGCAGAGGCCAAGAAGAGGAAAAAAAAAAATTTAAAGAGAAAGAACAGCGCCCACTGCCCCGTTTTGGGCCCCGTCAAACCACCGTCTGTAAAACCACCAGCACCACCCCCACCTTTTCCCCCCCAGCAAACAAGAAATTTAAAATTTAGGACATTTTCCCAGTATCAAGGGGGTGGGGATGAGGAGGAAAAAGGGAATGCAAAATAAAAGGGGCAAGTTTGCAAGGGGTTTTCAGTATCAACTGACCGCACCAGCAAAACGAAGGGGAAAAATTGTGAGTGGGAGAGCATTTTCCCGAAGAGGAGGAGATATATGACCGCCCAGGGTACCCAACGCCCAAAAATGAAAACCCCTCCCCAGAAGAAGAACGGAAAGCAGGGGTTTGACCACAAAAGGAACTACAGCGGGAGGAGCAACCAAACGAGCAAAGGGGACGAAAGAGACATACAGCAATCCCGGACAGGCAGCAAAACAAAAGGGGCAGTCACCCAAAGAAAGGGAACAGGAAACCCCCCAAATCCGCAAGGAGGGTGAAAAACCCCGTTTTCCCCTCCACGTCAAGGCCGCTTTAGAAGGACCCAAAGTCGCAGAAGGGGCCCCGCTACAAAAACACCCCTGCTGATTTCACCCCTCAGCCGGGTCTGTTTAGAAAAAAGCCCCTTTTTAAATTTTTAAAAACAGGGGGGAGCTTTAAGACATGGTGGAGAAGGATCCCCCTACTGGCCATCATGAGGGAAAAGAGTGTGGGCTTTAAAAACTACTCCACCCACAAAAGATGCAAAAGGGGCCAACAAAAATTGGAGGAAAAATTTTGGGGGGGGACATGCCTATTCCTGGGGGAAAAACGGGGCGGGGGGGCAGCCCCCATTTTTTGGGGGAAAAAGGGAACAAAAGGAAAAAGGACCCGGGGCCCCAAAACAGAAGGGAAAGTGCAGATGAGGGGTTTAAAATGACAACGAGGTTTAACCCCAATTGAAGACAGACGGCGCCAAAACTAGTGGATGAAATGGGACAAAATGGGAAAGCAGAAATGTCGAAAAAGCGGTCATCAGTTTCCCCCAGTTAAAGGAAAAAAAGTACAAAAGATCATTGGAAAACCCAAAAGGGCAGGCTGAGAAGGGGAAGCCCAATCCCCGGGCCCCCAAATTGAAGAAGATCTGAGAAAAGGCAAAGGGCCGGGGAAAGAGTTTCCTTTGATGATCCCCTAATCGTCAGTCCCCCCTTTAATAACCAAAGCAACAGGGCAGCCCCAAATATGTCCCCCGTGGCCATTTTAGGGAAACTTTGGGGGGAAAGGCCGGGTAATACAGACCTCCATAAAGGAGCAAAAAAAAGGGAAATAACGCATAGAAAAAGTACAGTGGAGTGGGGTTTGGCTTTGGGGAGACTTTCAAGGTTTTGGGTTTCATGATATAGCGGGAAAAACCACATGACTGAAGAAATCTTCACAGCCACTATCTGCCAGCACTGATAGCTGGAAATAGGGGTGGATGAGGGGGTTTTGGCGGATTTTGAAATCCAATATGGGTTTAACTGAAAAAAAACAATATCCAGAAAAAAGGGATCCCCCCAAATTGGACGGAGAGGCCTAAAAGAGGGGGAAAAACCCCAGAAAAATTTCCAAACTAAACTTTCGGGCGAAAGTGGAGAGATAAACAGGAGTGCCGGAACGCCACCGCACCACAAAAAGTCTTTTTAAAAGGTAATGGTAAAAAAGGCCATCCCAAAAGGGGAGTACAACCCCCTAGACAATGTTTTGGGGTTATGAAGAGGGGAATTTGGCCACGGGTTTTCTGGGGCATATTGTAAAACCATGGGGAAAAACCCCCCGGGAAAAGAAAGAAGGCGGGAAAAGGAAGAACCCAACCCAAAAACGCAGGGCCCGAAAACAAAACACAGCTACAATTGAATGAATTAATAAAAACCAAGGAAGGAAAAAAACTAAGACTAAAAGGCCCCCCGTGGAAAGCCATAATCAACCCCCACACAACCAAAAAAGTAAAAAAAGGGCCCCCCCAAGCTCCCCCAAAACCCCCAGACCCCCCAGTCCAGTCACAACCCCCAGGGAAAACCACAACAGAAAGAAACAGGCAACCCAAAGACTGCCCCTAAAAACCTATCCATGTGCATTTTAAATTTCCGGGGGGGGGGACCAAGGGGAAATTACCGCTCAAAGGGGAACGACCAGGCGGGAAAAGGAGGATCATTTAGCGGGAGGGGCAGAGGTCCACAGCAACTACAACGCCCCAGTCAAAACCCCACAGTTTAAACCCCAAACACAAAAGGGAAAGAGCTCGTCTGTTGGGGGGTGGGCCAAACGGGTCATATAAAAGGCAGGACTGTCAACCAACCCAGGGGACGGGCCCCACGGGATTTGGCCAAAAAGGGGGGCCCAAAAGCCCTGAGGGGGAATTGATAACACCATTTACCTCATTACAACCCCGGGAAAGGGACCCCACCATAGGGGGAAAACAATACAGGGCCGAGAGTACTCTTTTATGATCGATACGGGGCCCCCATCATGTTTTGGGAAAATCCGGCCAACCCTCCCCCTCTTCATCGTCAGTTAAGACGGTGGTTTCTCGGGAAAAGCCCCAATTTAATCCCCCCACACACCATTTTTTTCAATGCAAAATTCCCGGGAAAAAAAAATATTGTTGCGCCCCTACTATTTTTCTGAAAATTTACCCTGTCAACCTGTTTTGGGACAGAAAACATTTTGTGTCCACAAAAACCCAAAACTTTTATTTTGCACAAGGAAGGTCTCATGAGTTTTTCCAAAAAGACTCCTCAGCAAAAAATGTTTGTCATTTTTGGAAAAGCCCTCAGCAAAACTCAGCCTTTGGTATTTTGGGCCCGGCAAAAGCCAAAATCCAGTCTGCTCCAAAAAAGGAAACCCGGGGAAAAACATGGGGGGGAAAACCCAAATGCAAAAACCCAAAAACCCACAAAAACCACCCCAAATTGACTCTTATTTATGATGAACAAAGAAAACCCGACAAAACTATGGGGGAATTTGGGGGGTTTATCTGATTAACAAAAACCATACTTGTGGTCACCCCCAAAACGTGTATAAAGGACCACGGGGGAAGAAAGCAGCACCCCATAGAGCTCCCTTCAAAATTGAAAGATTTTGGGGTTTAAGGAAAAATTCCACCCCCATGCAAAATTGATGGTGGGAAGGACAACGAATCCCATGAACTTGGCCCAAATGGGGGAAAGGGGGGCATTGCAAGTAAAAAGGAATGGAAAGCCACCCAAAATAAAAGCATTCACGTGTCATCTGATGGATGTACGTTAGAATATCCCTACGCACATTTATAAAGGGGACGGGAGAAAAAGTTTTAGAAAACCCAAAAAAACTCCCACAAATCCCGGGTTTAACACCCCCGGAACAGGAAAATCTATTTGAAAAAAGTCCCACAGGAATTATGGGTCAAAACATAAGACAGATGAAAGGGAAATTTAAAATTCTGCAAAACCCATATGCATAAAATTTAAAACCAAAAGTAAGCTCCCCTATAGAAAACAGTATCGCTGAAGCGGGCATGTATAGAAAAATTAGCCCACAATTGGGGCCTGTTGGCAGAGGTGTATTGAAAAAAACCAAAAACCCCTTTCCCAATACTCCGATTTTCCAATCAAAAACCCAAAACCCCCGCCGATTACGATTTGTGCATTTTTTAAAGGGACCCCATCAACCCCATTGTGAATCCGAGACCCCCATTGCCCCAGACCCACACACACGGGCTGACCAACATTTCCACCTGACACACAATGGGACACTTTAATTGATTTATGTCAGCCTTTTTTTTGTGTGCCACTACATCCCCGATTCACAATATCTGTTTTTCCTTTCATACATGAGCAAAACCCAATTTCACCCCCCACACGCGTTTTTCCCGGGGGTTTTTTATAGTCCCCCCGCATATTAACAGGGGTGTTGTGAAGATCTGGGAACATTTTAGGGCTCCCCCGTTTCAGTGCTCCGTATGTGGTGATTTTTTGATCTGTAGTCCCACAAAAAAAGCAGTGTTAGATTTGACTCTGTTTTCAGTGTTGACAGCGCTAACCCAAAAAACGGCGGACACAAAGTCAGCCGAGGGCAAATTTCGTTTTGCCAAGAGGAAGTTGATTAAACCCAAAGGAGATTTTAGCGGGATAAAAAACTAATTGCCCCTCCCCAAATAGAAGCCAAACTAAAAGCTCCCAAAAACCCCAAACGGGGCCCGATGCTTTCTTTTTTGGGGTGGCGGGATACAGTCGTCTGGATTTGGGGATATGCTGTCAAAAACAGCACCTATGGGAAACCCCCATACGAGCGGCCCGGGGACAAAATAACAGCTAGCCCACTTACAGTGGTGAGGATGCGAGGGGGGCCTTTTGCGACCCTTTAAAGGGGGCCTGCAGTCAGCTCCACACTCGGAAAACCCGGGGCTATTCAAAGCCCTTTTCCCTTTGTTGTTTTCCAGAAAAAGAGCAGGAAATGCAAAGGGAGAAATTTTTTGCAGGATACCCCCAACCGGGGGTAAACAGCCTTTAGCTTTCTATAGCCCCCAAATTGGATAAAATTGAGTCCGGTCTGCCCCCCTGGGTTTTCGGGATTTTGGGTGCGCTTTCTTTTTGCTTTTCAAAAAACCCCCCACAACTAACTATGGCCCCCTCAGTGGGCCCTTTTATACGTCTCATCAGTTTTTCAAAGCCCTTTCTCGCAAGCCCAAAGGTTTGTTTTTAAAATAGGCTAGGAAAACTTGGGGACCCAGGTTTTTTACCCAGCGCCCGAACTTAACATCCCAAAGATGCAAAAACAGTAAAAAAACCCGCAACTCGGATGGTATTTCCTGTGGACGGATCTCCACATGACTGTGTCCAAACAACTCATGATTTTATGCAGGTCGGATGACCTGCAAAGCTCAACTTTACAGAATCTCACATTGTTTGTAGACGGATTTTGTTTTAGAGATGCTACAGGAAAATTTTTATGCCCCGGGTATGGCATAGTACAAATTTAATAAAAATTTAAAACCTTTACAAACATTCAAACCCCTAAAAAATTTCCCAACCATGTTCTGCACAACCCAGCCGAAATCAAGGCTTTAACCCGCCCTGTAAATTGGGCAAGGGGGCAGCGCCTTTTGTATATACAGATTCGCAATTTCGGGATACGTGGGGTGTATATAGATGGTAGCATCTGGAAACAAAGAGGGTTTTTTAGAGCAAAGGCACCCCAAAATAAAGGGCATGGGGAAGCTGTCTCTGCTCTGCTAGATGCCATAACCCCCCCCAACGGGTTGCCCAAACTTTAAGTGTCCAGCCTCACCAAAAAACAGACTCCTCTGATAGCCCCAGGGAATAACTTAGCTATGAAGCAGCTTTAAAAGAGCGGGGAATCAGCAACAGTATGGCGCCACTACGTTTGGGAGAAGATTTTTGCCCCCTTTTCTACCTCTCCTCTCTTTTACTGGCACAGGAAAGGGGTGATATTTTTGAACAATCAGTAAAGGGGGAAAAAAGGTGCTGTAAGGGGTTTTCCCGGGACGGACCCCAAAAAAGGGGGAAAGGGTGGCCCCCCCTGGGCATTTTTTGAAGCCCCCTTTCTTTTTTGGGGTATGCTATTTTGGAATTCCCTTTGGCAGGACCATTGCGCAAGGGGGGGGGTATTTAAACGCCTTTAGGCGTCTGGTTACGCCATTTTTAGCAGCCACAGTAGTAGAACATTGCATGAAGTGGGGCATGTGTGCTCAATATAATGTAAGGAAAGCATTTTCCCGGGCCCCAAAAGCAACATTCCTCCACCAGATGGTCCCTTTTAAAAATCTAAAGATAGAATACGTGGGTATGACCCCAAAGAATAGGAAGAAGAGGTATATTTTTGGTTGTGATTGACAGGGGTTTTGCAGATGGGGTTTAGGCGGTGCCACAGGGGAACCCCCAAAGGAAAAAACGGGGCAAAATTTTTTTTTGCAAAGAAGTCTTCCCCCGATTTGGCATAACCCGATGCATTAGTCAGAAAACGGACCGATTTTTTAGCAGAGGGTTTCCAAAAAAAACCTTTTTTGAATTTCTAGGATAAAAAAAGAAGTTTGGGGGGTGTATCCACCCCCCGTCCCCAGGGAAAAGTTGACGAGCTAATGGAAAACTAAAAGGGAAAATTGGCCCAAAATAAATTGGCAGACTACGGGGGAAAAATAAATTGGGTTTTGGGAAACTTTTCCTCTGGCGCAAAAGTGCATGAGATCACAAAAATAACCCGAATAACACATCTAACTCCACATGAAATGTTTTTCAGGAAAAACCGATGCCTGTACCAAAATCTTAGAGGCCCCTAAGAAGGGCCTCCACTGGAGCAAAAAGGGAAAAAGAATTAATAAGTTTTGGGGCAGCCCCCTTTTTTTAACCCCAAAACCAAAAATTTGGGTATTTAAAAGGTAAAAAGGGGCCCCCCAGAGGGCAGAGACGCAGACATCCCAGACCAATGCAGAGGGTGCGTCCAGGGGGAGTGGGTATACCCTAAAGGGGGGTTCAAAAAAAAGTGGAACCCAAACCCCGACGTTTAAACCCTTTTAAAAATCTTTTTAGGGAACCCCAACAGCACTAAAGGTCGAAGGGAAGAAGTTTTTGGTTTCCATCTAAAAACCCTTGCTGCAAAAGCAGATGACCCAAAGGGGCGGTGAAGGTACAAAGGAGAGCACAACCCCCGGGGAGAAGGGGGAAAGGGTCGCCCCCCCCACAGTTTGAAGGGGCAGGTGAACCGCCCCCCCCCGAAGAAAGGGGAAAATGACACCGGCCCCCCAGGAAATAGTCGGTCCCAGGGTCCAAGGGAGAAAGACGATCCCAGAGATTTGGGTGCCAGAGGGCCAAGGAAAAGTCCAGCCCAAATAAATGGGAAAACTGTGGGATCCGCCCAAAAAAGTGAATCAGATTCAGATTTAAAAAAACGCCCCAAGCCCCAAAAGAAAAACCAGAAGGGGGGAGGTGAACCGCCCCCCAAGGAAGCAGCCCAGGGGAAGGGCCCTCTAAGCATAAGGGGGAAAAAAAGTAAAAAAAGGGAAAGGGGGTTTTTGGGGTATTTACAATTATGGTTTTAAAGGGCCCACAACATGTTTAGGTTTTAGATCCCGAAAGGGGAAAAAGTTACAGAACACCCGGCAGCTGATTAAATGTGGGTTTAACAGCTTGGGGGTTATGGCGTAAAAAAGGGAAAAATGCCCCTAACCCTGAACTAATTGAACCATTAAGCTAAATCTGAAACGAAAAAATTTAGCTATCTCAACCCCCCCATTGGGGTCATTTTAAAATTGACAACCTTTCCTGCAAAAAAAGCCGTGTAAAACCAAAAGGGGGGGTGAGAGTAAGGGCCACATGCCCCTAGGAAACCCAAAGTATAGTTTTCAATATAAAAAACCTACACCCAAGAGGACAGCTGGCGGCTCGGTAAAACCCTTTGGCAAGGAGGTTTCACTAGAAATGTCAAAATTTGGGTTTTGGGATAGAAGGGGAATTAAAAAAGCCAAATGGGAACAAAACATTTTTTCTATCAAAAGGTTTCAATTTTACCAGGGAAGCAAAGTTTCCCTTCTTGCGTCCCTTCTTAAGCCAAAGAATTCCCCGATAATGCCCCGTAACGGGGTTTTAAATTTAAACAAAAATTTTTTATTTTAAACAAACCCCAAACCAAAAATTTCCCAACATTATTTTTCCCATGGAATTCCCAAAAAACCAATCCCTTTACCCCATTCCAACTCAAAAACAAATTACAAAATTTTTAGGCAAAAATTTCCAATTTTAAAAACCCCAAAAAAACAATTTTAATCTTTTCAATTTAAAATTTTTATCCAACCCCAAAACCCAAATAAAATCTTTAAAACCAATTAAAAAAAATTTTTTCAATGTTAATAATTTTTCCACAAACCAATTCCCCCCCCCCATTATGGTATCCCCCCCCTTCCCCCAACCTTCGATTTTTAAGTTCAAAAATCAATAAAAAGTTAAACCCCCCCTTGGAAGGGTTTAGTTATCTTAACAAAAAGGTTACACCCCTCCATTTAAAATGATAAGAAGCCCCTATTTCCAAAGAAAGGGTTTTAATTTTTGGGGAAACCCCCTTCCCCCAAACCCAAAGGCATTAAAAGTATTTAAGATAAAGGGGCCCCCTTAAGGAAATTAAATGACCTCATAAAAAACCGTGGGGGTTAATGGTACAAAGAAATTTTTTAATTACGTAAAAGCACTGGGGACTGTTTCCGCTAACCCCCCCCTGGTGGGAATTTTCAAAAAAGGGTTTGCCCAAAGGTGTAGGGGAAAAGGAGGGAGCCATACGTGGATTTTAGGGCAACCGCCCAGGGAAAGGGTTAACCCCAAAAATATTATAAGCTTAAAAAAACCAAACCTGAGAAAAAAGTAAAAAAACCAAAAGGAATGGGGGCAGGAATTGGGGGGTTTTTAAATATCCTTGGGGAAAGGAACCGCCCGGTTTATATGAAAAAGGGGGTTGGGGGATTTTATAAACTTTTGGGGCCAAAATGGAAAAAAATCCAAAAACTATATAGGACAGTGTTTCAAAAAGGCACCAAGGGGAGTAAAGGAAATTTAATTTTTTATTTTTAAAAATCAGGGAGAAGGAGGAAAAATTTGGCCGTTAACAGAAAAAGGGTTAAAAAGGTTCAACACCTCCCAAGGGTGGCCCCTTAAAAATTTGGTTCCCCTGACCCCTTTGGGGAGCCCAAAGAACCCGGGGGTTTTTCCCTGGGAGAGGTTTTGGGGATTCCCCCTTAATGAAAACCAAGGGGAGAGGGTTAACCAAAAAAAATATTGGAAAAGCAAAAACACCAGAGGGGGAAAGAACAGGAAAAAACCAAGGAAAACCACAACCCGGCCCCTTTTGGGTTTTTAAAAACAACCGGAGGAAAGGTTCCCCCCCCCAAAGGGAAAATTGGAAATGAAGTGGGCCCGTTGTTGGTTGGCCCCGATCCCCCTGGTGTTGGGGTTTTTTAAAAAATTTTCGGGAACAAAGGTCGGGAAAATGACTCACCCCGAAAATCCGGCCCCGTTTCCTTAGTGGGTTAAAAGGCAAATTTAAGAACCCCCCAATTTTATTATTTTATTAAAAACAGGCAGGGAAGGGCCAATAACCCCCAAAAATTTCCCAAAAATCAGGGAGTTTAAAAAAGCCTCAAGAAAAACCAACAAAAACCAAAAGGGCCCTTTGGGGTTGGGGCCCCGGGGGAAAGCTAAAAAAAAACCGTTAGGGTTTTTGGAAAAGGGCCCAAAGGGGATTTAAACCGGAAAAATTGTGGAATGAAAACCCCAAAACCAGAGTTGGGGCCAAATGGTAACAAAAAAAAAATTATTTGGCCGGCCCGGGGCCAAATGGAGATTTTCAAAAAAGGCCCGACGGGGGGGGGTAAGGGAACAGGAAAACCACACAAGAAAGGGGCCCCTTATGGGGGTGCGGGATAAACCCACGGGGGAAACGGGCGGGAACGGCCCCTCAACCCCAAAGGGGAAAGTAATAACCCAAAACCACCACCCCCAAAGGCAAAAACACCCCGGGGGTCCCGGGCCCCAAACCCCCCCCCCTCCCACTTGGGGAATCCTTGGTTTGGGAATCCCGAAGTTGCCCCAGACGCTGGGTGCGGGGCCAACGAAACCAGGGGGGTTGGGGGAAATCCCTAGGCTGCTTCTTAAAAACCCTTTTTTAAAGAAAGGGGTTTAAAACCCCATGGGTGATCTCACGGGTGGGGTTAAAACCCAGGAAGGAGAAACACCCACACATCGCTTTTTTTTAAAAAGGGTTTCAAATTGGAAGGCTTTTTAAAACGGTTTTTAAAAACCAAACTTATAAGGAAAAGAGATGGTTTGTTTTAAAATTTAAGAGGGCCCGGGGGAAAAAATGGGAAAACCGGAGTCACCTGGAGGGTTAACGGGGGGGAAAAATTTTTTGAAATAAAAGAATTTAATTTTCCAATTTAAACCAATTTTTAGGATTTAGAAAACAAGGTTTTTAATAATTTTGGCTGAAAAGGAAAGGTCCCCCTTTTTGGGGGTTTCCGGGGCCAAATTGGAAGGAGGAGATAAAGAAAAATTTGAATTTGGGGCAAAGTGGATATTGTAAGAAAGGGGGGGAAAAAGGGTTTTAAAAAAAATTTGGGACTAAAAAATGGTATGTATTTAAAAAGCAAAAAACCGAGGTTGGTTATGGGAAAATCTTTCCCCCAAAAAAATATTTATTAAACCCCCAAAAAACCTAAAAAACCCCCAAAACAAAAACTTAAACCCCCGGGTTAAAGGTTTTTCCCCCCAACCAAATTTTTAAAAAAAAACCACCCCCCCGGACTAAGGGGGGGTCCCGGCGGAGAGGCCTTAAAAAAAAAAGGGGGGGAAACCGACGAAAGATCCAGTCCAAAAATAAAGGTGAAAATGGAAAAGGGAAAATTTTCCCAAAAACCCCCGAATTTTAAAAAGGGAAAAAAGGTTCCCCCGAACCCCCTTCCAAAATTTTGGGGTTTTCGGGACACCAATTTTTTTGGGGGGAAAAACTAAAAAAAAGAAAATAGGCGAGAAAAATAAATTACCCCCTTTTTTTAGGAAAAACAGGGTTTTTAAAACCCCCTTTACCCACGTGTTTTTTCCCTTTTTTAAAAATAAAGGTTTTAAAACAAACCCATATTCCAACCTTTAAGTTTGGTGCGAATAAGATTTGATTGTTAAAGTTTAATTTTTCTGGGGGGGTTTAAAAATTGGGCCGGGTTTAAAAAATTTCCCCACAAATAAGTTATGTTAAAAACCTTTTTGTGGTTTTGGAAAAGGCTTTTTAAAAATCTAAAAAATTTTAATCCTTTACCATTTTTGAAAGGGGTTATGAAAAATTTTTTGAAAAAAGGGGGTTTGTTTTTGCCCTTTTTTAAAGATTTTGGGCCGGGAAATTTGCTTTTTTGCTCGTGGGGAGTTCCCCCGGGGCCCCTGGGGGGCCGGACAAAGAAAAAGTTTTCCGGGAGATTTGGGGCAGGGGCAAAAGGGGGGAAAGTAAAAAAGACAAAAATTGGTTGGGGGGTTTTTTAAAAAAAAATTTTGGGGGGGGGGGGGGGGGGGGGGGGGGGGGGGGGGGGGGGGGGGGGGGGGGGGGGGGGGGGGGGGGGGGGGGGAAAAAAAAAAAAAAAAAAAAAAAAAAAAAAAAAAAAAAAAAAAAAAAAAAAAAAAAAAAAAAAAAAAAAAAAAAAAAAAAAAAAAAAAAAAAAAAAAAAAAAAAAACCCTTAAAAGGCCTTTTTAGGTAAGGGGGAAGGAGGGGGGGTTTTTTTCCTTTTTCAAAACTTTGCCCCCCTTAAATTTTTTGGGGTAGCAAACCCAGGGGGTTTCCCCCTTGGGGGGAACCTTGGGGAATGGGGGGAAAAAACCCTGCTAAAAACCAAAAGGGACCAAAAATGCTTTAATGTTAGAGTGTGTGTTTGATAAATCTACATAAATATAAAATTTTGATTAGATACCTAAAAGATCATAAAGTAATCATAAAGTTTCAATAAAGCTTCAAAACATAGTCTAACGGTTTCCCTACAGTAATCATAAAGGTTTTTAAAAAATACAGTCTGAGGCCCTTCTGCACTAAGGGTGTCCAAGGTCAGGCGGCAGAGGCCTTAAAAAAACCCAGGTGGGGCATGCGCAGACAAGAGAAGTCCAGGTGGCCATAACATAATGGTGAAATGGAAAGTCCCGAAGTTTCCCAGTTAACGGCTACGTAATGGTGTAAAACGGGAAAACGAGACCGCCTACATGCCCACAAAGACCCCCCCATAGGACCAAATTTGGTGTTCGGACACCATTATTTTCTTGCTGACAAAGCTAAAAATAATGAAAAATAGGCGTAGAAATCAGTATTCTCCACCCAGTTTTTAGGGTTTATAAGAGCATGCACAGACAGTTGTACGTCAGTCTGGTTCCGGGACCAACTCGGGTTTTGTCTCTTTTGAAGAATAAAGCTCTATTGCAACGAACTCTGATCATCTCCAGTGACTTCTTTGAACCTGTTTGAGACTCCAGTAACTACAGCATCTACAGAATCGTGTACAGTATTAAGTGTTGGCGTGGGGGTCCGGTCATCATCACTGGCCTGAGACTTGGACTTCTTCCTCCGACAATAGGGTGAATGTAGTGTAAAGCGCTTTGAGTGGTTGGAAAAGACTAGAAAAGTGCTATATAAGTACAGTCCATTTACCATTTGCTAAGAGGAAGGGTCAGGGTAGTGTTTCTTGAAGAGGTGGGTTTTCAGCCTGCGGCAAAAGATGGGCAGCAATTCTGCTGTCCTGACATCAGTGGGGAGTTCATTCCGCCACTGTGGGGCCAGGACAGAGAAAAGCCGTGGCCGTGTAGATCGGCCGCAGGTGCAAGCAACCAGTCGCCTCAAGGCAGCAGAGCGAAGTGGTCGGGCGGGGGTGTAAGGCTTGACCATAGCCTGGAGGTAAGAAGGAGCTGTTCCTTTCACTGCCCTATAGGCTAGCACCAGGGTCTTGAACTGGATGCAAGCTGCTACAGGGAGCCAGTGTAGAGAACGGAGAAGGGTAGTTGTATGGGAGAACTTGGGGCGGTTGAACACCAGACGAGCTGCAGCTTTCTGAACAAGCTCCAGAGGTATGATGGCAGACGCCGGGGCACCAGCAAGGAGGGAGTTGCAGTAGTCCAGGCGGGAGATGACAAGAGCCTGGATGAGCACCTGCGCTGCCTTGTCAGTGAGGAAGGGGTGATGTTGTAGAGGAGAAATTTGCAGGAGCGTGTCACTGATGCGATGTTTGGCGAGAACGACAGTTGGTTGTCCAGGGTCACACCCAGATTCCTCGCAGTCCGAGTTGACATCACCACAGCATTATCAATGGTGATGGCCAGGTCTTGGTGCAGACAGCCCCAACACCAGCTCAGTCTTGTCCAGGTTGAGCTTCAGGTGGTGCATCGACATCCACTCTGAGATGTCTGCCACTTGTGTGTCAGAGGGGGGAAATGACAGGATCAGCTGGGTGTCATCTGCATAGTGGTAGGAAAAGTCATGGGAGTGGATAACAGAACCAAGAGATGTTGTGTAGAGGGAAAAAAGAAGAGGACCCAGAACATGCCTTTTTCTTAACCCACTTGTGTGAGACAGACATCACCTGCTAGGAAGGTAATTGTTAACTTTTTTTTCTCCAATATTGAACCTGGACTGTTACTGTCCGCAAAGTGACATTACCCCAGCTGCTAGCGGAGTCTATATATTCAGGTCACGTAGTCATACATCAACGAGTGTAAAATACATTTTCTCCCATGCATTGAATGTTTGTTCTTCCCAGATGAGCATTGAGAAGTACAAAAAAGTACTAGGCAGCACAATGGAGGGAAGTGGTAAGAAAAGAACAGCAAAACGTGACCCATTTTTGTTTTATTGCAGATTATTTCTGTGAACTTGACCAACTGAGGGGGAGGGGGGCTCAAACTGACAATATGATTCTTGCCTCAAGGAAGAATTACGCATATTGTCGAATATAGAAGAATGAACTGGTAGTCCATAATCAAACTTACCATGGTGGCATACTCAGTAAAGTGAGCACCCTTCAACTGGAAAGCCTGGGTTCAAGCTCCCTTAATGGAGAGCATCTGTCCTTGAGCAAGGCATTGAATCACCAGCAGCTTCAGGGATGCTGGTTTGTAGTTGGCCTGCAGTCTGACACCCCTGTGGAGGACGGCAGGAGAAATCTTGTAAACTGAATACATTTGATAAGATGAATAGTTTTTTACAATACACATCTACACACCTTCTGTACAGCCTTCTGTAAGACTTATGTGAATACAATGCACATTTTTGCACGTCCTGCATATATGCTGTAAATTCTTGTATTGTTTTTATTTCTATCCTCGTGTTCCTCTCTTCTGTCATGTATTACATATATTAACTTAAAAAATATATTTCTTATTTCATACTGAACGTTTAAAATATTTTTATATTTTCATTCATTGGTATCACTATGTTCTACTTGTTTTACTGTATCCTATTACTATTCGCTGCTCCAGCTGCCAGTTTCATTTTATCTTAAAAGAGAATTTCCCTACAGGGATCAATGGAGTATATTTCTATTCATATATTCTCCTCATCTTTGCATATAAACGTCTGTCTCAGTGAACCACTGTACTCCGTTCTGCTTAAACTGGCAGAAAGCTAACTGTACCAGTGGCTCTGAAAGGACCCCAAGGAGGTTCTACAGAGACAAACACAAACACTTCCTAAATAAGAAATGTTATTGCTACAATGAAAGTAATCTCACTTTGTAAAATGTAATAAACTCATATTACAATTTATTGTAAATTGGCTCTGTGCCACATAAGTTATTGTGGGCTCCAGCTAACAGAACCGAGAAATGTCTGGGAAGTTCAATTAAATGAGATACTCCAGCTGTTCCTTGGGAATATCAAATAATGGCTGCCCCTTAGTTCCCGTTTTCACTGTTGCAGGTTTGAAGCCAGTCACAGGTTTGTCTGCAACAAATGGTGGGCCATGTCTAGTTTCTCAAAGATCTGTTGTGAATTATTTATTACAACACAGTCCATACATCTTGCAAGGAAAGACAAGATCTTCTCAATCTCATAAAAACACAAAATCTATGTCTTCATCAAGGTGGTTGCCTGAGTCATTTGCTCAGTCCATCCACAGGGTCTGCCAACTGTAGAGCTACCTCCTGGCTTGTACCTGCTGACTAAGGAATGGAAATGGATTTTCGATTGTTAAGCTTCCCCTAGCCTCTCAATGGGGGCTAGGGGAACCTTAAAAATCGAAATGAAAAAAAATGTTGATGGAGTGCCTTTTGTTGTGTACTTTTATATTTTTTTCTACAAAACTTTGTGTATTAATCAGTCCTGCACTGTGCACTAAACTCAACTGTTGGCCTTTAGCCTTTAGTCAAGCAGGAAGACACAAGGCTTCAGGATGGAATTTCAGTTGGACTGTTGTAGCTTGGTAAGCCAATCACAATTATCCTTACCCTGAAGAGGTTGCAGTGTGTTTTGTAATGATAACAAATGATGAAATGAAATCTTGTTTTTTCCATGTATTATGGCAATGGCCACAATTGCCACATAATAAAAATAACACATAGTATTTGTAATGCACTTTTCATGAAACAAAGGACAAAGGAGGAAAATTAATTATACATAAAAATGACAAAACAACAATAACAACTTCATCCACAAGCTTTAAATAAATAGGTAGTTCTCATCTTTTAGGGGGGATAAAAGAGTCTTTGAAATTAGTGTAGTGAAAATTACCCAAAATTAAATTTCTCAAGTAAAGTTCAAGTAACACAAAACTAGGCTACTGTACTGTACTGCACACTACTCGAGTAAAAAGCACCTAACATTAATTTCCACCTTGGTTCAATGCCCTCATCATAAAAGCGGTTCATATTTTACAAATTTTACAAAATAAAATTGATACATGGTTATCTGAGCCTGATTTTCATGTCAGAGATCATAACAAAGTGAAAAATGACTTTGTGACTAACAACTAAAAATACCTGATTAAGAAAAAGTAATTCTGCTGTAGCCACAAACATTGACTGAAATTTCAACAGATATATGCTTAGCACAGCTAGTACTGTAAAAGTTGCAAGGGAAAATATAGGCGTAAGAACGATCTTTTTTTAAAATAAATAAATAATAATAATAATAATAATATCACTAACAAAAAACTTAGTTGCATACTATGTGACATTTGAAATGGATAGAAAATAAATGATAATTAATAGCCCAATAAATGTGTTATATCCCCGCTACTATTTCAGATTATTAATATACATTTCTAAAAATCTGAAAGTTGTACTTCTATGATGTACTTGTGAGAAGTGTTTGGGGTAACAACATGCTCTAATGATTTACTGAATTGTACATTTTGTTTTTGTTGTGCCTCTGATGCAGAGTCCATTCACAAGCAATTCTTTTAAGAAGTAATCAGAACTACTGAAATTCCATGACCATTTTAAGATATACTGTTTTCACTACTAGGGGTGTAAAAAACTATTAGAAATGTTAAGGACCACACCTCTGTTTTCAGAAGTATGACCACCAGCTTTCGATTCATTGATTTGTCGTTGAGGAGCCATACATATGACTGGCAGCCCCAGCAAAACAATGAGTGTGTGATGACCTTAAGGCACACTGGATTGCCACCATTGTGCTGTTTTCAGTGCCACAGTCCGTGCAAAGCTGCATTGGTATGATTCCACATTCTGAGACACAATGCAGATAGTTGACCCCAGGGTCATTGTTGCTTGCTCCACACACCAACCACAGTACTTTGCGGGAGTAGCCATTTATACAGCCACTAATGGCTAAACCGTATGGTTTTAATTTGTCATAACCATCAACATGCCAGACATGGTTTGGTCCATGGGAGTTTACAAATCTTCATCTTCCACAAAGTTGAACTCCTGAGGGATCAAGCTCTCCCATCAAAGCCATGACATCATCCCTTCTCACTGTCAGAGTATGTCTGCCACATTGAATGGTAGCCATAATGCTGGCCTGGTCCCTTCAGCTCTTCTTGTATGGCAGCACGTACAGTAGCAAGACCAAAACCTCACGCCATAAGTTTCTGCCCCATGGCAGTGGGACTCACAAACACTATTCCTGCCCCCCACTGACTCAAAAATTGATTCTGATTTATTTTTAAATTCTATGAACCGAGAACTAATATAAAATTATATATAAGCTGTTAAAAGTCTGTAATAAATTAGTCTACAATCTAATCATGACCTCTACATATTTTACATAAACAAATGTTCAGAAACGTAGGCCTCCATACTGATAACTATTGTATCTAGCTACTAATTAGTATTCTAAACAGTGTGGTGTGTTGAACCCTTATATTCTGCAAACAAACACAAATACATACAATCAAGTCTACTTACTGTTGTCTTCAGCTTCTGCCAAAAACTGTAAATTTTTGCCACATGAACCACAGAATACTTGAACAGTCCCCAGATCTTGGCCACAGAAAGAACAAAACATGGCAGCCTGGACATTGATATGGTGAATCCATTTAGTCAACTCAATCAAAAAGTACATAAATAGCGATCATCACTAAATAAAGAGAAATGTTACATCAGAGGAATAGGACATTTTGTGTGTGTTTAGTTTCTGCTGCTCTTCTGTATATGGATGTTTACCCTGTGTTTTGTTTTACTCTGTCACCTCTCTCTCTCCTTGTCACCTTTCTCTGCTCTTTATTTCTCCTTGAGCATGTCTGCTCTCTTCACCTCTCCTAATCACCTTCCTATTTTGTGTTAATGTCCTTTCTCTGCTTAGTGTAATTTCCTTTGTCCCTCTTCTTAACATTTTCTCCTTTTTCTTCAGCCCTTTTCATTTTGCTCGTCATCTCCCTGTGCTCTCTCTCTGTTATTTACCTGCACTTGATTTGTTATCTCCTCTCTGCTTCTCTTCTTTTTGCCCTCTGCACCTTTCCCCTTTACATTTCTTTTTACATACCTTCTCTGCTCTCCTTTTCATCTCTCTTCACTTCCTCTTATGCAATGTGCCCTCGCTGATCAATAAAGTATCCTATTATATGTGGAGACGATGTAGAGGAGAGGAAACTAAATGCAATCAAAACACTCAGGTCTCCCGGAAAGTAGTAGCTACCGCTACGGATAACGTTAGCTAGAGTTAAATGCAAGATCTGGCACACAATGTTGTCGCTACCAAGCGCTTGTTGAAGTCAAAGTCTCTAGCACGCTAACGCTAGCTACGTAAATCTGTTGCTCTTTTATAATATTGTAAAAGACTAATATGTTGCCTCTTAATACCACTTTTCTTCCCGCTTCAAAAACAAACACACTCTCTCGTCTGGTCTCTCTCTCGCGGGTCGAAAATCAAGCTGTTCCACTTAGCGCTCCCCCTAGAGGCCTGGAGAACTTCTGTTGTGTTGACTGGATAAGGAGCGTTTTTCTGTTGCATTTGTTTTCAGGGTTTGTGTGTTTTTGATTTTGCATCGTTTCTGTATTTGCAGCATGTTTGCTGTTAATGTATTTGTTTTGGCTTTCTGCAGCACATTTTTTAAATTTGCAACACATTTCCTTTGTTGTATTTCTTTTGGATTTTCGTATGTGTTTTTGAATTGGCATCGTTCAGAACCTGCAGCACGTTTGGCCGTTGTAGCGCGTTTGCCCTAAAAGACCTAATATGCTGCAATGGCGTTGTAACAGAGTTCCTCTCTGTCTCTGTTATGTTACGTTTCTGTTACATTTCTCTAGCGCTTCCTTATTGGCGAAGCAGATTTTCATAACATACTATATGGTGCACAGTAAAACATAACACATTCACACAGTAAAATAATTGCACAGGACAAACAATTGTTACGTTAAAATCTTTATTGTTTATTTATGCCGGGTGGTTGGATTGGCCTCTGTTGTAAATAATTATAGTTAAGGTATAATATGCCTTGTATTAAGCAATATTATCAATATCAAAATGTTAAGTCTGCATAAATATAAAGATTGTGTTTGATTAAGCATGTAACCTGAAAATCATAAAGTAATCATAAAGTTTCAAAAAATACAGTCTGAAGCTTCCCCACAGTAATCACAAAGTTTTTAAAAAATACAGTCTGAAGCTTTCTCACAATAAGGGTGTCCAAGGACGAGCTGCACAGGCCCCCGTGATGATAAGCACCTGCAATGGCGAAAGGGAAAGTACCTAGAAAAAAGACAGGCTGGGCATGCGCAGACAGGAGAGGCCAGGTGGCCATATACGTAATGGTGAATGGGAAAGTCCCCAAAAACCCCGGGTTTTCTTGTGTAACGGTTACGTAATGGAGTAAAATAAGACCACCTACATGCCCGCAAAGACCCCCCATACGACCAAATTCGGGCGGTAGGACACCATCATTTCTGGGCAAAACAAAGCTAAATTTGGGGAAAACTGGGCATAGAAGTCAGTATTCTCCACCCAGTTCTTGGGCTATATAAGATCATGCACAGACAGTTGTACTTCAGTCTGGTTCCGGAACCAACTCGGGTTTTGTCTTTGAAGAATAAAACTCTATGCATCGAACTCTGATCGTCTCCAGTGAATTCTTTGAACCTGTTGTGAGACTCCAGTAACGACTGAATTGTGAAGAAGATTAAGTGTTGGCGAGGAGGTCTAGTCCTTATCACTGGCCCTGACCTGGACTCTATTGAATCAAGCAAGTGCCATAAACAGCATTTAATGAATTGTGTGCACTTGTTTATCATTACTATAATTTACAAGTATAGTTATGTCATGCTGAACACTTACCTGTGCTCTCCTGGCCCAATCCCAATGTCCCCCCACTTTGCGACATATCGCGTTACCTTGACGACACCAATTTTTTTTTTAATGTATGATTGTGGGTACGTTTTACTGGGATTTTTGGGGATTTAAGGGCACTTAAGGGACCGACTGCCCGATCTGAACGTCTTGCCTTACAGAGTGGACGAGAGTTAATTGTCAATAATCAATTGACTCGTTTTGTCAAAACAGCATCATCAAGCATAAATTTAAATAAATGGTTGATGAATAAACATTTGTCCTTCCATTTGTTTACCGTTTTTTTTTACCGTTTCCGGGCTTCCCCTGGTAACCCTGTATTTATCGTCACAACGCTATGAACTGTGGGTAATTCCGTCAGGCAAAGTCTGCAGGCATGCGGACTTACGGAAAGTGTTCATAAAGGGCTCAAAAAGTCTCCAAAGAGGCCCTTATGCACTTGACGATTTGACAGTGGGACAGCCCTAAACCCTCGCGGACTTAGCGGGAACGCCCCTCAAAGTCCGTGAGTCCATGAGGGCGCAAGTGCATGAGGGCGCTCTCCGCAGACTTTTTGAGCCTTTATGCACACTTTCCATAAGTCCATGATAGTAACCGACATAGAATGTTGGTTACTGTGGCTTTGTAACCACAGTTCTATGAGCTGACGTAGCCCCGTGGGGTTTGACCCCTGCTGAGTCATCAGTTCCGTCTACGAAGAAGCAGATGGCCGTTATTTCACGGCCTTATATAGGAGAAGGCTGCCTCATTCTGACGGGCCGAGGCGAAGTTGAAGCTTGTGTCCAGTGATTAGCTGCTCCGCAGCAGACGATGTCCAATAGACGGAGTCCTACGGGGCTACGTCAGCTCATAGAACTGTTGTTACAAAGCCACAGTGGCCAACATTTTCAATCAGCAATAATCACGTCTCAGGAGATCTTCATAGACTACGATATTGCCTCTGCGAAAGAATGACGAGTGCAAGTCACATGTGTGACCTGACCTTGGTGCTACAGTCCAACACACACGGCGCTTTTCCAAATTCTGACTGGGTGAACCTGGAGTCCGTTTAATGGTTTTTTAT
>JAXDDX010000421.1:0-73326 GCA_034670405.1 Hoplostethus atlanticus | reverse complement strand
TCTTGAGGCGTCGATTTCCCTCAGGTGATGGCATTGTTATGCCCCGTCTAGGAGAGTCACTAAAGGCATAACACAAGTTGGACCCTCCGTTTCCACCTCCCAAAACCAACCACAAACACGTAATATAAATCAAAAGGCGAATATTTAATCATGAACAAAAACTGGAAGCACAGGCTTCAGAGTGGACCAAGGCCAAAACAACAAACAAAACAAAGCTGCTTCAGGTAATCCCTACCTACAATCTGAAACTAAAAAGAACTTAAATACAGAGGGCTATGTCTACCTCCTTTCCTACATCCAAAACACAAGAGAAACAACTTACAAAGTAAATGGCAGTCCACTCCTACTGCTCCTAAAACTAAAGAAAACTTAATGGTAAACTGAAAGGCACAGGCACAGAGCTGCACAGAGCTACACAAGAGCTACACAAGAGTTACACAAGAGTTACACAAGAGTTACACAAGAGTTGAGACAGTCTAAGGTCGGGTTGAGGGATGGAAATGGAAATGCTGTCCGAGTGCAGGCGGGTTGGCTCCGTATTTGAAGGGCGGTGTATTAGGTTGGAAGCCAATCAGCTGCAGGCACTCCGTCATCGAGGTTTGGCCAATCAGGAATGGCCACCTTTGTCCTGGCACCTAGTTCTCATGTGAACATATACACACATACACACATACACACACTCTAACAAGGACATTTACCAATACATGACATAAGGATATCCAAATATATTCCATAATACGACCAAGGGTCGTAACACCCCCTTTCCCAAGTATCAAGCATTACCCAGAAATGCTTGGTACTTAAGATAGGGTTAATCAGCTCGGGACAGGGCATCAGCCAAAGTGTTGTCCACGCCCCTCTTATGTTTGATGTGCAAGTTGAAGTCTTGCAGCATCAGGGACCAGCGCACAAGCCTTTGATTCGAGTTTCGCATCTGCGAGATAAACACCAATGGGTTGTGATCTGTATACACAGTGATCGGTAGTGAACTGGAGCCAAGATAGACCTCAAAGTGTTGCAACGCGAGCAACAACGCAAGGGCCTCTTTTTCAATCGTGCTGTAGTTGAGTTGGTGTTTGTGGAATCTTTTTGAAAAGTAACAGACTGGGTGGTCAATAGCTTGTGTGTCTTCCTGTAGGAGCACGGCACCTGCTCCACAGGCACTTGCATCTACCTCCAGCTTAAACGGGTGTAGAAAGTCGGGGGCCGCGAGCACAGGCGAGTTACAGAGAAGGGCTTTAGCGGATGCAAAGGCGGATTGACACGCCGCTGACCAGACGTACGGTTTAGACGGACTAACCAGACTAGTGAGGGGAGCGACGACTGCAGCGAAATTTTTGCAGAATCCTCGGTAGTAACCACTCATACCGAGAAACCGGCGGAGTGAGCGTCTTGACTGAGGGACGGGGTAATCTAGTATGGCTTGTACTTTAGTTGCGATAGGGCGCACTTGCCCTTGACCAACTTGCTTACCCAAGTAAGTCACAGTGGCCTTACCAAACTCACATTTGGCCAAATTCAGGGTGAGCGAAGCTGCGCGCAAACGTCCAAACACCACTGACAAAGATTCTAGGTGGTCAGACCACGTAGCGGAGTAGACCACCACATCATCTAAATATGCCTCACAATTTGGAACACCAGCCAAGACTTTGTTCATCAGCCTCTGGAAAGTTGCTGGGGCGTTCCTTAAACCAAATGGCATCACAGTATATTGACAAAAGTTATCCGGGGTAACAAAAGCTGAAATTTCCGACGCGCGCGGAGTCAACGGAACCTGCCAATAACCTTTTAGCAAATCCAGTTTAGTGACATATCTGGCCGAGCCTACTCGATCTACACAATCCTCCATCCGAGGAAGAGGAAACGAATCGGGTTTGGTGACCGAATTTACTTTCCTGAAGTCGTTACAAAAGCGCGGAGTGTTGTCGGCTTTTGGAACCAAAAGACACGGGGAACTCCAAGCGCTGGAGCTGGGAACAGCCAAACCATGTTCCAAGAGATAGCCAACCTCTTTTTTCATTAGCGCTCTTTTTGTGGGGTTAACCCGGTAAGAGTGCTGCTTAATTGGACTATTGCCCTTTACATCGATATCATGGAAGATAGCGGTAGTTTGGGTTGGGTTGTCTGAGAACAAGGTGAGGTTATTATTGATAAGATCGGTAATATCAGCGCGACCGGCGTCAGACAAGTGGGACAGGTGGGAATCGAGGTTGTTCAGCACTTCAGAATTTTTCAAGCCACTACTTTCACGTAGACCATCTACCTCTGGACAGTACTGTGGGGGAACCGTGGCAATAGAAACGACGGGAACAACTGGGGGCGAAGGAGAAACGACATCACGGGA
The DNA here is from genome assembly GCA_034670405.1 of Hoplostethus atlanticus. Classification (NCBI taxonomy): domain Eukaryota; kingdom Metazoa; phylum Chordata; class Actinopteri; order Trachichthyiformes; family Trachichthyidae; genus Hoplostethus; species Hoplostethus atlanticus. The sequence goes on along the minus strand of JAXDDX010000421.1, from coordinate 70,982 downwards.
AAAATACGGCTTCAGCATATTTATATGGCACACACGGGTTTTCCGTTTGCGATCGGGGGTACTGATTACATAATCAGTGTCACTGAGCTTACTATCAACTGTGTATGGACCACAGAATCTAGCCTGAAGAGCAGATCCAAGGATGGGCAGTAAAGCAAGAACTTTATTACCTGGCTGGAAAGTTCTCTCAACGGCTTTCACATCGTATCTGGTCTTCATTTGATGTTGTGCAACGGACAGATTATTTCGGGCCAAATCACACACAGCGTGCAACCTTTCACGGAACGAACTAACGTAGTCCAACACATTATGATCAGGGCTAGTCTCTTTAGACAGCCATTTTTCTCTGAGGAGTCTTAAAGGACCGCGGACTGTATGGCCGAAAACTAATTCTGCAGGACTAAAACCTAAGGACTCCTGTGCAGTTTCCCTAACTGCAAAAAGAAGAAGTGGAAGACCTTCATCCCACTCCTTACCAGACTCAAGACAGTACTTACGCAGCATGGCCTTAAGAGTTTGGTGAAAACGTTCGAGGGCACCTTGGGATTCAGGATGGTAAGCACTTGATTTTTGGTGTTTTACAGCTAATTCTGCCATTACCTGGGCAAACACCTTAGACATAAAGTTACTCCCTTGATCAGTCTGGATCCTTTTGGGTAAACCAAAAGTTGAAAAGAACTTGACTAACGCTTTCACTATTTGCTTGGCCTTGAGCGTGCGTAATGGTACGGCCTCTGGGTAGCGAGTAGCGGCGCACATGATAGTTAACATGTATTGATTACCGGATTTTGATTTGGGCAATGGCCCAACACAGTCCAATAGTACATGTTCAAATGGTTCTCCCATTGCGGGAATTGGATGCAGTGGGGCGGGCGGAACAGTTTGGTTCGGCTTACCAGCGAGTTGGCATATGTGGCATGAACGACAGTACCTGGTGACATCGCCCTTAATTCCTGGCCAAAAGAAATAGCGTAGGATGCGCTGGTAGGTTTTCTTAACCCCTAGATGACCGGCAAGGTTATCATGTGCTAGAGCAAGAATTTGCGAGCGATAGCTGGTGGGAACCACAACTTGACTGACTGAATTCCAACCCAAATCATCAGCGTTAGGGGGAATCCATTTACGCATCAATATGCCATCATCAATAAAGTATGCAACAGGTTTACTAGAACAATTCTGCGTGGTTGCCACGGACATACAATTAGACAGAGAATGATCTTGCTGCTGCGCACTAACAAACATCTCTTTGTCTACATCCAACGATAAATTGGCATCAGCAGGCAGTAGGGCTACAGAAACACTAACAGTATCCCCATGCTTGTCGGAGGGGACTGGGTGATCATCACCACAGTCTCCAGGTGACATCAGGAAGGAATCTGACAGATCCACTATTTCACCTAGTTTACGCGACTGTGCGCGCGTAACGGCACAAGCAGGAAACACTGTGGCAGAACAGAGTGCAGCGGTAGGCGAGTCAGAAGTAGGGACTTCCACTACTTCAGGGGGAGGAAACACTTTCCCTCCAGCCAGGTCATTACCTAGAATGAAAGACACTCCTTTCACTGGTAATTGCGAGCGTACACCCACTCTAACAAGACCAGACACCAGAGATGAGTGGAGGTGCACATTATGCAAGGGAACTTTTAAAATGCTCATCTTAATTCCCCACACTAACACATCGGAGCCACACGAAGTTTCGTTTGAAAACGGTAATACAGCATCTAAAATGAACGACTGAGAGGCGCCAGTGTCTCGAAGTATTGTAACCGGAACGCGTTTCTCTCCACTGAGCGAAACAAAACCGTGGAAAATGAACGGGCTATAATCTGTGACAGGTTCTGTGTCAGCCGTCGACAACTGCAGGGTAGGGATAGTTTGAACTAGGCCGACACCTGCTGGACTTTTACTGGTTGATGCGTGGCCTTTTCTTTTTAAAGCAGGGCAGACTGCAATAAGATGACCCAATTCGTGGCAGTAAAAGCATTCTCTGTTATCGGCAGAGACAGAAGTAATACGGCGGGGAGATTTTGGAGACCTCATCTTTTTACCTGAGTTCATTGGCATAGTGTCACGGTGAAACGATGATGAAAATACACTCTTGTGAGTTAAGACAAACTCATCAGCTAAAACGGCAGCCTGGGCAATCAACGTGACTTTTTGTTCATTTAGATAAACTGAGATGTTGTCTGGCAAACACTTCTTAAATTCTTCTAACAGAAGAAGTTCCCTAAGTTTATCAAAATCGTCAACTTTACTGGCCTGGCACCATTTGTCAAACAGCACTCCCTTCTCTCGCGCAAATTCGACATGTGTCTGGGTGGCAGTTTTTTCACAATTTCTAAACTTTTGCCTATAAGCCTCGGGGACAAGCTCATAAGCACGCAACACAGTTGCTTTTACCACATCATAATTCAAACTCTGTTCAATAGATAGGCTTGCACAAACCTCTTGAGCTTTACCAACCAATTTGCATTGCAGAAGCAGAGACCAAACGTCTTTCGGCCAATTTAACGTTGCTGCAATACGCTCGAAAGCGTTAAAGTACGAATCTACCTCCGATTCCCTGAATGGAGGAACTAACGCAATGTGCCTACTGACATCAAAGCCAACAGAAGCAGGATCAGAGGGCTGGCGTGCAAACAAAGGAGAGGCGGCCGTAGCTGGCTGTCTCCTCTCCAACTCGAGTGTTTTCAGGCGCAAGTGCGCCGTCTCCAACTCGAGCTCTTTATTCCGCGACTCCACCTCCCTGATACGGAGAGTCAGTCGCAAGTCCTCAGTGGACATACCTGCCTGCACACACGGATCTATGCCTGGAGCTGGTGCGTCAGCGCGGGCAACCCCTACTGTCGCATCCACCTCACCTAATGCAACACCGGCAGCAGGTTCAGGCAGCACTCCTCTCTCCACCAGCACGTCACACAGCACCTTAAGTATCTCTGCTTTACGCGACCCAGAAGGCACATTAATATCAAAAAACTTGGCAACAATCAATAAGTCTGTTTTTCTGCAACGCTCCAATTTATCAAAAGACGGACTTGTAGCAAACACATCTATTTTAAACTCCATTTTGTTTTACACACAAAGAAAACTGCCACTCAGAAAATGAACTTACTGAAAACTTACCAAACCAGTATTGCGCGGACGGACGAACGAGGACGAGCCCCCAATTATGTTATGCCCCGTCTAGGAGAGTCACTAAAGGCATAACACAAGTTGGACCCTCCGTTTCCACCTCCCAAAACCAACCACAAACACGTAATATAAATCAAAAGGCGAATATTTAATCATGAACAAAAACTGGAAGCACAGGCTTCAGAGTGGACCAAGGCCAAAACAACAAACAAAACAAAGCTGCTTCAGGTAATCCCTACCTACAATCTGAAACTAAAAAGAACTTAAATACAGAGGGCTATGTCTACCTCCTTTCCTACATCCAAAACACAAGAGAAACAACTTACAAAGTAAATGGCAGTCCACTCCTACTGCTCCTAAAACTAAAGAAAACTTAATGGTAAACTGAAAGGCACAGGCACAGAGCTGCACAGAGCTACACAAGAGCTACACAAGAGCTACACAAGAGTTACACAAGAGTTACACAAGAGTTACACAAGAGTTGAGACAGTCTAAGGTCGGGTTGAGGGATGGAAATGGAAATGCTGTCCGAGTGCAGGCGGGTTGGCTCCGTATTTGAAGGGCGGTGTATTAGGTTGGAAGCCAATCAGCTGCAGGCACTCCGTCATCGAGGTTTGGCCAATCAGGAATGGCCACCTTTGTCCTGGCACCTAGTTCTCATGTGAACATATACACACATACACACATACACACACACTCTAACAAGGACATTTACCAATACATGACATAAGGATATCCAAATATATTCCATAATACGACCAAGGGTCGTAACAGGCATTATTTGCCAAAACCATGTTGATCATGGTGGCCTCTTGCTCGTCTGTGAATTTCCGGCCTCTGCCACCTCTTGCTGGCCGTCTTTCTATTCTGTGAAAAGTATATACACATTATAGGCTACACATTTTATACGTAAATGTAAGACAAAACAACATTACACTATAGGCTACATTTCTGTGAGCACTGTAGATATCCATAGAAACCATAAAGTTACACTGTAATTACTGTAGAGAGTATTGAAAACTACTCAAGTGGTTACTTACCTATTCTCTTCTCTAAAGGCCCGGATAACTGAGGCTACTGTGAAGCGGCTCAAATTCGGCTGGACTCGCTGCCCAGCTTCAGTCATGGTTAGGCCGTGATTGATTACGTGGTCCACCAAAGTTGCACGTATTTCATTGGAAATATTGGCTCGCCTTTGCCTTCCTCGGCCTCCTCTTACGCTCACTCTTCCTCTGTGTTCTTGCTGCTCCATCTTCTTGCCCAACACCTGTATAAGTCACCTGAGGCCTCTTTTATACTCTGACACATGATTGAAGTGTTTTTCCAATTGAGTTTGCACAGGTGAGACATGAGTGAGACCAATTGGTAATCAGGGTGTTGCATTTTGGAGGCCAGTGTTTTCCAGGTGAACAAAGTGTGCTAAATTATGCAATTTGTGTTTAGAGTTTTGCAAATATGTGATTTAGAATGATATTTGAGTGAGAACAATGGAATTGTGCTTAGAGTTTAGCAGTTTGGAGTCATGTTGTTGATACATGAGCTTCAAGTTTTCAGAATTGTGTGCATAGCTCCATTTTTTGTGTGTATACAATGGAGAAAAACTGTAATTAAGGAGAAAACAGTGAAATGCCAGATTGTGTACTCATTTATTATTATTATTTGTTTGATACTATTCAGATCTGTAATATTTTCTTTTAATATTCCTTTGTATAGAAAAGGTCAACCACCATCCGACTGTTATCCATTTCAATCCACCCTTGACTACAATAAATTGTTGGAACGGCTTCCAGGGGCCCGTTCCAGAAAGCGGGTTTAGTGAAAACTCTGAGTTTGTTAACCCTGAGATGAGGGAAACTCTGGGTTTTCCGTTCCAGAAAGAGAGGTAACTCAAACTCTGAATCAGTTACCATGGTAACTGACTCTGTGAACCTAACCTGCTCGCTGGCAGGTTTTCTTGAACAAACCCTGACTTTCTCCCTGTCTCCTCCCTCTGCTGAACCTGAAGCAGCTGTCGGACATGGCGTGTCCTTTCCTTGTAACCCGATCGATATTCAAGCGGAAGTAATTCGCATAGCCTTACGTCGGGAGAGGATTTTGAGACCCCGATTAGATGTTCTATGTCCAGGATGGAAGAGCTGTCCGAGATATAATATGCCGTTTACAGTTCACGGATTAAGCTACCACCACCCCGAGCAGTCAAATAAAGACACCTTTCATTTGGTCTTCTTTATTTCCTACAAATACAAAAGCAACAGTTAGTATTTATATATTGTTCCAACAACACATTTCACCTGTGACCATGCACCCACCTCTAACTTATGTTCCAGTAATTACATTTCTAGATCTGCCTTTCTAATTTGTCACCCCAAGTACACCATTTGAAGTATGTCTGGTCCAGACAGCTCAGTTGGTAGAGCAGGAAACTCGCAGTCTCAGGGTTGTGGGTTCAATCCCCACATAGTGTTAACTATCACCTTTATAAGTTGCTTTGGATAAAAGCGTCTGCTAAATGACTCTATTGTAATGTTTTTATATTTCATTTTCAGCTGCTGCCAAGAGCGCTTTGCGCCCGTGGGATTGCACCTAAATGAAAATATTTTTTTTCCAATACCATTCCACCACTTTCTCACATGTAGGTAATATTATAAGAAAGTGTGGTTAAATGTTAAATGAATACACTACTGCATTCAAACGTACGCATTGACTCGGGCAGCGATTCTCTCCCACGCCAATTCCCTCTCCTTTACGACCCTTCTGCTTGCTGGTTGCCATGGTGAATCGTAGTATCAGACCTCCATTGATGATGGCTTTTTATTGTCGTCGCGCACGCGCTTAACTCAAGGTGAACATACTCAAAATTGATTGAACTAACTCAAATCAGCCGTTCTGGAACCGAAAACTCAGACTTTGCCATCTCGGAATGAATCAACTCAGAGTGCAGGGTTAGACTCAGAGTTTGCTGAACCTGCTTCTTGGAACGGACCCCAGATGTATAAAACTCTGTGTAGATTTAGGTGTAGAAATCTGTGTAAGCACAAAACAGGAAACATGCATACGCTCAGATGTATAAAACCCCACGTACGTCTGTTCCCACGTGTTTTTTCTTCATACATCTCAATCATCCTGAAATTGTGTGCACGTGCACGAGCCTTCTGACCATGCCCACAATTTACTATATATGGCTTCCAACACACCCCCAACTGCCTGGTTTGCATTTAAAGGGCCAGCATTTATTTAGTTTGAGGAGAAACGGCGGAAGCATTTAAGAAGTAATAGAAGAAGAAGAAGAAACGCAATTTTACAAACTGTGAACTTGAAATAATGGTTGATCAAAATGACAGAAGAAAATGCGTATTATTTGGAAGCCTAAGCTCTGGCATTACCAACCAAATGAAACAAGTTGAATGGCAGAACCGAAACCATCTCCCTTTTAAAAGCCCAATGCAACGCTCTACCACAGAGCGCAGGGCTGGTCACCACATTACAGCGTCTGTTGTGATCTGGGGGTTTGGAAATGGCAGCCATGGCTTCAATGCATACCCATTGTCACCTGAGGGTATAAAATATTATATACAAAAAACAATATTATATACATATATTACATTTGGGAAACCGGACATCGCTGCAAATTGCGTTTTGTTGGCCTGTTCAGCTGCTGTGTGGGAACCTGATGATCTATTACTCAAAGAAATGATGCCACCCCACGCCATGGGCATGACCCGGCTCAGGGCAGCTCAGGATGTCCCTGATCTGTCCGCAAGCTCCCCTGAAACGTCCCCGTCGCTAAAAACCCGATTGTTGTCAATACCTGTAGATGGACGGGGATGCCAGGGTTTCTCCGAGAGTGCCGTTCCAACACAGGGCCCAGTTCAGTACACAATTAGAAGAGAACAGCTCTTGGAAATCCAAAGCGGCGCATTAGCCAGTCAACATCATGGACCAGAAAACCAGTACGGTCTCTGAAGACTCGTTCTCGCCTAAATTGCACAATAGCAATCTCTTCCAGCAACGCCAAAACAGCCATTGTATCATTTGGCACAGCCATTACGCACGGCTACAGCCTTTATATAGTGTAGGTTATTCTTACTCCCCAATAATACAGAATAATAATCTTTATTTATATAAAGATCATGTATTTATTTGTTTATTTATATAAAGATCATTATCATTATAATTCTTATAATGCATAGTGACAAACATATTTACTCAAGATAGAACGAAATGAAGGCTTGTCAAAAACGGTTGTTAACCACTCACGCATCACCATGTAATCATAGTGAAGGTTTTTTTTAAACTATAGATTACATCCTAACACAATGTAGTGAAAGAAAAAAGCTCTAAATAAAATGTCACCCAAATTCACACTTTTATTATCCTTTTTTGGATAAAAACTCAAAAAATGCATATGGTAAGCATGGTGTGAAGCATGCGTACCGGTATGCACATTCTCGCCGCCCGTGGATTTTTATACATTCGGAACCTGCGTGGAAAGTGACGTAAGTACACTCTTCGTGCGTACGCATGGTTTATACATATGGCCCCTGATGTTCTGTGAGCCAACGCCACCACGAACAGTATCGCCTTTTCAAGGCGATTCTATCAAATCCATGTAGTTTAACAGAAGCATGAATGGGAATAAAGTAGTTGAGGTATTCTCCTTTTGTAGAACCTTTTTTAAAGGAGAATTCTTCATTTTGAGGAGCTTTTTGAGAGTTCTAGTTCCAGTTCAGTGTTCTATTCTGGAACTGTCCCATTCATAACCCTTTATGATGTCATCAATTAGAATGCATTTTATAATGATAGTACCGTACTCCTCAAAAAGGTTAAACTACTATATTCCCATTCCCATAATCTCTGCTTTTCTAAACCTGCTTTGTGGAACAGGCCCCTGAACAGACACCTGAAACTCCACAAAGGAGAGAAACCATTCACTTGCTCAATCTGTAGTAAAGGTTTTACTGTAAGAGGTAGTCTGAAGGCACACATGAGAATCCACACTGGAGGAAACCCCTACAATTGCAGTGTTTGTGGGAAAAGATTTGGTTGGCTCTCAAATGCACATCAGTATGTTTGTGAGAGCAGAGAGGCTCCTCCCACCCAGACGGCTGGACATGCATTGATGACGGGGCAAAATATAGTGCACCGTGGTGACACAAACACATCAGGCTAAGTATTTTCACAAGGGCAGTGTGACCTGGTTCATTAGCAGTGTCACATGTTCTGCACACCATCTCGGCGCTGGCTCAGTACTACTGCACAAGACTGCTTACAGTAGTTCCATGAACCGAAAAGGTTTAAGGGTTCGCCTTTCATACGACCGTGTGCAAGAGGCATAGTTACACGAAATAATCACTTGGATTCATCGATGTGTGATGTCTGGAGTGATGTCAGGTACGCTGAGGAAGGGTCTCTTGGTGTCTTGCTTGTTGGGGGTTCCTTATCATGGGCTCAGAATTCAAGCTGTAGAAATGTAATTGCATAGTGGCTGTTTGATTTAGGTTAGATTTTTTTTTTAATAACCTATGAACTGTCCTAGAAAAGAGTAATAAGAGTAGCTGTTTTTAGGGTACCAGGTGGGGTCATACTCCTCTCCCTTCTACGGCTGCATACTGGTTCGGTTGATTTTAAACGCATCTAATGGCGAGTTCACACTGCACGATTGTAGTCCTGATGTGATCTGGCCCATGGAGTCTTTCTTTGCACATATTTATTATTTTAATTGTTCAATAATGTTTTCAGTACATTAATTCACAAATATTTTGGTTCTGTACATTTAAAAAAGTTGTTTGATGAATTGAGGTCTTTACTGGAGTCTTGACAGAATGCCATGTCAACCTCTCCATTTCAACCTCAGCAAATCCCCTGCTGGGACCCATGTAGTCTCTGCTCGGGTCTAAGTACTTTCATGGACACTCAAATTCTTGAATCCCAAGAAAATATTGACAGAGCGATAAAACTAGTGGAGGCAAAGGGAACCATTTGAAGAACAGAAAACCAGAAGTGGTGGTGTTGGAGTGTCGGGATGGTGTGAATAAGAGAAGACGTGTATACAATATGGAGAAAAGAGGAGGAGCAGGAATGAAGAAATCATAGATGAAAGAATGAGGACGTGAATCGGTGGGTGAATTAAAACACGTCCAACATGTGGCAGGTGCCACAGAGTAAAAAGAGGGGAGGTGCATCAATTAGTGAGGTTTGCAGATATAGGGGTACCTGCAGGAGGAGCGCAGGTAGCGACTGTTGGTTCAGGTCGGTGGACTGAGGCAGGTGCACACCTCATTCCATGCTGGCGTGCAGGGAAGACGAGAGGGCAGGAACAACTGGTAGGCCTAAGGCTGTTTTCTGTGTATAGTGTTTTATACTGTCAGTTTGAATGTGTGTGACATTTATTGTTTTCATGTATTTCAGACCTGCTTCGCTGGGAACACATGAATGCTTCGGTAGGAAAGTAGATCGACGTACCAGGTATTTTAATGTTTAGTCATGTAGTTTAATAACATTTAATTGGTAGGTATTTTGATATTTGTGTAATAAAGTGTTTTTAAGATGTTAATATTTGTTTCCCTGCAGAGCATCAGTGGTCCATTAGCTGGCCCTGGCAAGTGTGCTGGTAGCGGGCAAAAAGATATGGGTATTGCCCTTGGGGCGGACTAGTTTCTTTTTTTCTGTATTTTTGTTTGTTTGTTTTGTTTTGTTGTCAATTTGCTTGCTTCCCCCACCAATCACTAACATTACTCAGGTCGAATCCCAGTCAGGCAGTCAGGGCAGGCTCAAGGTGTGACGTGGTTGTTAATCGTTTGCAGTGAAATTAATCACGTGTGTAAACTTTGGAAGGTGTTAACTCACCTAGCGTGCAAGACTTATTGATTACAGTGGGCACTGGTGTGCTTTAGTGGAAGTTAGCCCCTGTCCTGTTAGCGATAGCTGGGAGGTCAACTGTACGGAGGGTAAGGTGGGCGTATATAAATATAAATTGTCAAGCTGAACTTTTGTAATAAAAATGTTTACTCTTTAACTCCTTGATTGCCATTCCTTATGCTAGTGACTTGAAGTGGGTGTTACAAACATGTCAAAGGGGAGGAGCCAGTGGAACACGTGACCTGTACGTGTTAGAGAGTCACAAATGTGAATGAAGTTTGGTGTACAGCAATCACAATTTACGTGTTTTTTCTCAGTCACAAATGTAAAAAAAAAAAAATGTGCACAACAAAAAACATTAGTGCACATCTCACAAGTACAAATCCTGTCTTGTGAGTCTTGAATATGCATTTGTCAATATGCACGCATGTGTGGATCTCAAGTTGTGGAAACACAAAACTTCAAATGGTTTTGGCATTATATTTCCATGTACCATGAGGAAAGAATCCACACGCGTATGCACCAATCAAAATGAAGTTGCCGCCAGAGCTCATAACCAATCAGTGAGCAGCAACGTTTGTGAGGTCAGACGAGGCGGAATACCGGTGGCGGGACTGATAGACAGGGTGTAGGGCGACTACGGTCCAGAAGAGGTCGGTAATACAACACTAACATGGATGTCGACCGCCAACAAACTGCGAAAAGAAGAAGCGGAAGAAGAAGGCGACGCAGCAGCGCTGGACACGTTAGGCAGTCACGCAAGATGGCGACCAGCGTGAACTAAAGTTTAGATGCTTCCCGGGAGTTTGATTTTCACCTGACACCAGACTCTTCTGGTTTGTCCTACAAAGCAAATTGTTCGATATCGACCAAACTGTGTCGTTCACTCGGTTTTCTAATCATAAGTATTGATCCTCCGTTTGGCCCAGAGAGGAGAAGACGCTCTCTCATGGACTCCTGGTGAGCTGTGAAGCCAGGGAGCTCTGGAGGACAAGGTTTGAGGAGAAAAAGTTCCTGTAGTGTGAAAATGTCTCGAGTCCAGATGCTGAGAGCGACGATGAAGCAGCGACTAACTGCGGCTGTTGAAGAGATATTCGGGCTGTTTGAAAGAACGATAGCAGAGTACGAGGAGGAAGTTTCTCGTTCACAACAGGAGAACGACCTACACCGGAAACTACTGGACGCTGTTTTGAACCCTGAAATCCGGTTACACAGAGCAGGTTTGTTCACTTCAATCGATATTGTTTGCCTTTTATGTTGTGATTAACTGTTAAGGTAGCATATTGATCTCCGTGACGTCATGCAGTACTGATGGCTCCCCTCCCCCTCTACAGCTCAACTGAGGACCTCACCACTCATCACCTAGCACCCTGCACCTTCACTCCCTTTCACCTTCATTCATTGCCCTGCAGTTTTTGTTAGGCTTACTAGTGTGCTTGCTTCAGCAATTTTGTGCCCCATAGGAATGCATTATGAAAAGATGAGTTTCATTTTCTCTTTGACAGTGGCTCTGTGTCTACAAGGCACTAGATGGAGTCAGAGACTGTCAAATGTGACCCTGGCTGTCTTTCACAATGTCCAGAGACTCAGTTTGTGGTTTAACAACTATTTATACTTTTAATACTTTCAATATGTTTAATACTATGTTTTCTAATACATTTTTCAATACTATTACTACTACTACTACAGCTGTAAATGCTTCTACTTTTTCTGTTAATACTTCAACTACTATTTTGGCTACTACTACTGCTGTTACTACTCCTGCTACTACATCTAATTCTACCATTAGTACTTGTGCTAATACTTCAACTACTTGTACTGCAGCTATTACTAACACAGGGTCACATTTGACAGTCTCTGTCTCCCTCTGGTGGCTGTCTCATGTGACCCTGGCAGTCTTGGACAATGTCCACAGACCAGAGACTCAGTTTGTGATTTACTGATGACTGGATAGAACACACAAACCACTACTTCTGCCAATACTTCAACTATTACTACTACTACTACTTCAGCTACTACTTCTGTTACTACTACTGCTGGTGCTGCTATTATTTCTGCGTTTACTACTTCTCCCACTACAATTTCTTAACACAGAATCTTCATAATTAAATTGACTTTTTAAAAAACATTTTGAAGCTGAAGCAAGCACACAAATATTCTTCAGAAAATTTAACTTTTTCTAGTTTATTACATTCTTGTTGATACTGTTGTGCTGCTGGGGATCAATGAAGTGTCTCTATCTATCATCTATCTGCCAGTGTACTTAATGGCTGTATGTGTGACTCATCCTTACCTCCAGATGTTCCACAGCTGCTGGTCAGTAAAGAAGAGGTTCCCCCTGAGCAGCAGCAGTGGAGCCCCAGTCTGGACCAGGAGGACCCAGAGCCTCCACACATTAAAGAGGAACAGGAGGAACTCTGGACCAGTCAGGAGGGAGAGCAGCTTCAAGGCCTGGAGGAGGCTGATATCACCAAGTTCCCATTCACTCCTGTCCCTGTGAAGAGTGAAGATGATGAAGAGGAACCTCAGTCCTCACAGCTTCATCAAAGCCAAAGTGAGGAGAACAGAGAGGCAGAGCCTCTAGCCAGCACCTCAACTGAACAGATGAAAACAGAAGCTGATGGAGAGGACTGTGGAGGACCAGAACCAGCCAGTAACTTAGATCCAGCTAGTGATTTACAACCAACTAGTGATGACCAGCTCCTCTCTTCACACTGTTCTGAACCTGAGACTGAAGACAGTGATGATGACTGGAAGGAGACGAGGAAACCTCAGTCAGGATTAGACACACTGAAAAACAATGAGACCCTTGTAAATGATGTGAGATCCCATACTGGGAAAAAAAACATTGCTTGTTCAGTTTGTGGTAAAACATTTAGCTGCCATAGAAACCTGAGGACCCACACAAGGATTCATACAGGGGAGAAACCATATAGCTGTTCAGTTTGTGGTAGAACATTTCGCTTCTGTGGAAACCTGAAGATACACACAAGGATTCATACAGGGGAGAAACCTTATAGCTGTTCAGATTGTGGTAAAACATTTAGCTTCCGTGAAAACCTGAAGATGCACACAAGGATTCATACAGGGGAGAAACCTTATAGCTGTTCAGTTTGTGGTAAAACATTTAGCTTCCATGAATACCTGAAGATACACACAAGGATTCATACAGGGGAGAAACCTTATAGCTGTTCAGTTTGTAAGAAAAGTTTTACCCGGAATTCAACAATGCATAGACACATGAAAACTCACACTGAGGATAAACCCCTTAGTTGTTCAGTTTGCGGTGAAACATTTCGCTTCCATAAAAACCTGAAGATACACACAATGATTCATACAGGGGAGAAACCTTATAGCTGTTCAGTTTGTAAGAAAAGTTTTGCCCATAATTCAACAATGCATAAACACATGAAAACTCACACTGAGGACAAACCCCTCAGTTCAGTTTCTGGTTGAAGATTTATCTCTTCTTCAGATATAGACAAACACATGATCAGTCATACTGGGGTAAAACCCTTTATTTGTGAGTTTAATATGGACTTTTCATCTTTATATTTTATTTGGTTGATATGGCATGTATTGTTTGAAAGTTAACACAGTATTTTGGATTTTATTGTGCTAGATTCCTGAGTTTAATCTATGTGAATTAAGGAGAAAAGAGTGAAATGCCAGATTGTGGACTAATTTATTATTATTATTATTTGTTTGATACTATTCAGATATGTAATATTTTCTTTTAATATTCCTTTGTATAGAAAAGGTCATCCACCAACCACCATCCGACCATCCAACCATTTCAATCCACCCAATAAATTGTTGGAACGGCTTCCTGGATCCTGTGTTTGAATGTGCACCACATCAGATGTTCTGTGAGCCAACGCCACCACGAACAATATCACCTTTTCAAGGTCGATTCTATCAAATCCATGTAGCTTAACAGAAGCATAAATGGGAATAAAGTAGTTGAGGTATTCTCCTTTGTAGAACCTTTTTTACAGGAGAATTCTTCATTTTGAGGAGCTTTTTGAGAGTTCTAGTTCCAGTTCAGTGTTCTATTCTGGAACTGTCCCATTTATAACCCTTTATGATGTCATCAATTAGAACGTTAGAATACATTGGAAAGCATTTTAGAGTGATCACCCCAGGGTGACCGTATTCCTCAACAAGGTTCAACTACTATATTCCCGTTTGTGCTTCTTGTTCCAAAGAGAACCTGGTTCTTGGTTGGTAGGATCCAATACCCACGCAGCGCTCCCCTCTCTTCATTCACATCAGTTAAGGGGTTTATAGAACGAGAGGAAGACCCATGTCTCATCCTATGTCCATCATGGCCTGTCCATTCATAGATGAGGTTGTGTTCGTGTACGCAGGGCTTTGCAAAGAGAAAGAACTTTCTGTGGCTCCTTTGAATTGAATTACAAGTTGAAATAGCTTTAAAGGGGCAATACAACCCATTAAAGGCAGTTTTCCACTTGTGATTACATGATTGAACCCTGATTGATTACATGAGTGATTACATGATCAATAGATTTGCAATTAAATGCATATTTCATGTTGCTATATACTGTATTCACAGCTGATAACGGATGTGTAGTGATGAACCTGCAGCCCCAGGCAGACAGAGCGTCTCTCAACCCTTCACAAACCTAACTCTAACCCTTTTGGTAAATACACCGCAATGCTTCAGTTATCTCCGTTTGCCTTGAGGAGCTTGCTGGGCGTTACAGAGTGAACCAGTAAGGGTTGTCTAACTCACTGGGACCCGTTCAGAGCAGTTTAAATCTAAGTTAGAAATACATGATTTGGAGTATTAAATGAAATGATCGTGATTGTAATCTTGATTAATTGTGTAGCCCTAAGTCATAATAAGTCGTGGTTTGACCATAAAATATGTGTGTGGTGAGTAAGAGTGAAAATGAGTGTGACTGATGTGTTTTTTTTTACCAACAGTTAAAGAATCTCTTGGACATTATCAAGTATTATGTTGGCAATGTAGATTTTTATCAATTTGTATGTCTCTGCTGTCGACAGACTAATGCTGACAGGCCTTGAGACTGCTAGCATCGCTAGTGAGTTAGCACTACCCTGCTAGTTTCAAGTTCAAGTTTCAAGTTTTATTGTCATATTCTTGGTAACAATGCAAACATCATTACCAGTAATGATATTCTTGGTCTCGGAGCCAACTCAACTTTACATAGTAAGTAAAATAAAATGAAACAGTATTCAAATGGTAATAAAGAAGCAGTGTAGTATAAATAATATATAATATAATATATATAATATAATATTTACCTAAAGCAAAAATAAAATATTTCAAAAAGAATAATAATAGAGATATTTGCAACACAAACACCGCAATGTAATACTAAGGCGTAAGACTGCAATGTTCTTTTTCTGCAATTCAATTTTTTTTGCAATATTTTGGCCCCATAGGAATGCATTTTAAAAAGATATGTTTCACTTTCGCTTTGACAATGGCTCTGTGTCTACAAGGCACTACACTGCTCAAAGAAATTAAGGGAACACTTAAATCACACATCGCGGATCTCGATGAACGAAATATTCAAGTTGAAAATCTTTATTGATTACATTGTGTAATTCGTCGAGAACAAAATGACGTAAGAACAGTCAATGGAAACCAAAATCATTAACCCATTGAGGGCTGGATTCAAAATCACACCGAAAATCAGAGTGAAAAATTGAGATCACAGGCTAATCCAACTTGTGTGAATTTCATCACGACAACTCATAATGTGGCTCAGTAGTGTGTATGGGCCCCACGTGCCTGTATGCACTCCCGACAACGTCTGGGCATGCTCCTGATGAGACGGCGGATGGTGTCCTGGGGGATCTCCTCCCAGACCTGGATCAGGGCATCAGTGAGCTCCTGGACAGTCTGTGGCGCTATTTGGAGGCGGCGGATGCACCGAGACATAACGTCCCAGATGTGCTCAATTGGATTCAGGTCTGGGGAACGTGAGGGCCAGTCAATGGCATCAATGCCTTCGTCATCCAGGAACTGCCTACACACTCTGGCCACATGAGGCCGGACATTGTCCTGCACCAGGAGGAACCTAGGGCCCACTGCACCAGCGTAAGGTCTGACAATGGGTCTGAGGATTTCATCCCGGTACCTAACAGCAGTCAGGGTACCGTTGGCTAGCACATGGAGGTTTGTGTGACCCTCCAAGGTTATGCCTCCCCAGACCATCACTAACCCACCGCCAAACCAGTCATGCTGGATGATGTTGCAGGCAGCATATCATTCGCCACGGCATCTCCAGACTCTTTCACGTCTGTCACATGTGCTCAGTGTGAAGCTGCTCTCATCTGTGAAGAGAGCGGGGTGCCAATGGCGAACCTGCCAATTCTGGTGTTCTCTGGCAAATGCCAATCGAGCTGCACGGTGCTGGGCTGTGAGCACAGGTCCCACTACAGGACGTCGGGCCCTCATGCCACCCTCATGGAGTCTGTTTCTGACAGTTTGGTCAGAAACATGCACACGAGTAGCCCGCTGGAGGTCATTTTGTAGGGCTCTGGCAGTGCTCCTCCTGTTCCTCCTCGCACAAAGGAGCAGATACCGGTCCTGCCGCTGGGTTGTTGCCCTTCTACGGCCCTGTCCAGCTCTCCTCGTATAATGGCCCGTCTCCCGGTATCTCCTCCACGCTCTTGAGACTGTGCTGGGAGACACAGCAAACCTTCTTGCAACGGCACGTATGGATGTGCCATCCTGGAGAAGCTGGACTACCTGTGCAACCTGAATGGGCTGCAGGTACCGCCTCATGCTACCAGTAGTAGCATGAGGGCACTAGGGCACTAGCAAAATGCAAAACTAGAGAAAAATCAGTCAGGAAGGATAAGGAGAGAGAAATGGTCTGTGGCCACCACCTGCAAAACCATTTCCTTTTTGGGGGTTGTCTTGCTGTTGCCTCTCCTGTCCACCTGTTGTCACTTTAATTTGCACCAAAGCAGGTGAAATTGATTCACAATCGTTTACGCTTCCTAACTGGACAGATCGATATCCCAGAAGTTTAATTGACTTGGTGTTATACTTTGATGATTAAGTGTTCCCTTAATTTCTTTGAGCAGTGTAGATGGAGTCAGAAACTGTCAAATGTGACCCTGGCTGTCTTTCACAATGTCCAGAGACTCAGTTTGTGTTTTACTGATGGATGAATGAATAGAAAACACAAAGCTGGACATGAAATATATCTACATTTTGATTTGATGGAGAAAGTTTCCATACAAATAATCATTACAACTATTTATACTTTTAATACTTTCAATATATTTAATACTATGATTTCTATTACATTTTTCAATACTATTACTACTGCAGCTGTAAATGGTAGTACTATTTCTGCTAATACTTCAACTACTACTATTACTACTACTGCTACTACTTTTGCTACTACTACTGCTGGTGCTTCTACTTCTGCTTTTACTACTTCTACTACTACAATCTCTTAACACAGTATCTATCTATCTTTCTATCTAACACTAACTAACTGTCACTAACTAACATTCTTACTTACTGTTTCATCCTTACCTCCAGATGTTCCACAGCTGCTGGTCAGTAGAGAAGAGGTTCCCCCTGAGCAGCAGCAGTGGAGCCCCAGTCTGGACCAGGAGGACCCAGAGCCCCCACACATTAAAGAGGAACAGGAGGAACTCTGGACCAGTCAGGAGGGAGAGCAGCTTCAAGGCCTGGAGGAGGCTGATATCACCAAGTTCCCATTCACTCCTGTCCCTGTGAAGAGTGAAGATGATGAAGAGGAACCTCAGTCCTCACAGCTTCATCAAAGCCAAAGTGAGGAGAACAGAGAGGCAGAGCCTCTAGCCAGCACCTCAACTGAACAGATGAAAACAGAAGCTGATGGAGAGGACTGTGGAGGACCAGAACCAGCCAGTTACTTAGATCCAGCTAGTGATTTATAACCAACTAGTGATGACCAGCTCCTCTCTTCACACTGTTCTGAACCTGAGACTGAAGACAGTGATGATGACTGGAAAGAGACTAGGAAACCTCAGTCAGGATTAGACCCACTAAAAAACAATGAGACCCTTGTAAATGATATGAGATCCCATACTGGGGAAAAAAACATTGCTTGTTCAGTTTGTGGTAAAACATTTAGCTGCCGTGGGAACCTGAGGAGCCACACGAGGATTCATACAGGGGAGAAACCTTATAGCTGTTCAGTTTGTGGTAAAACTTTTAGCTGCAATAGACACCTGACAAGCCACACGAGGATTCATACAGGGGAGAAACCTTATAGCTGTTGAGTTTGTAAGAAAAGTTTTGGCTTTCGTTCAGCAATGCATAAACACATGAAAACTCACACTGAGGACAAACCCCTTAGTTGTTCAGTTTGCGGTGAAACATTTCGCTTCCATAAAAACCTGAAGATACACGCAAGGATTCATACAGGGGAGAAACCTTATAGCTGTTCAGTTTGTATGAAATGTTTTGCCCAGAATTCAGCAATGCATAGACACATGAAAACACACACTAGGGACAAACCCCTTAGTTCAGTTTCTGGTTAAAGATTTATCTCTTCTTCAGATATAGACAAACACATGATCAGTCATACTGGGGTAAAAACCCTTTATTTGCTCAATATGTGGGAAAGGTTTTGGGTTGAAAGGACACCTGTGGGGTGTTCCACAAAGCGAGCTTACCACGTAGCCAGACTTATTTCACTTAGACTCATTTTCAGTTTTATTCGGTGGACTGAGGCAGGTGCACACCTCATTCCATGCTGGCGTGCAGGGAAGACGAGAGGGCAGGAACAACTGGTAGGCCTAAGGCTGTTTTCTGTGTATAGTGTTTTATACTGTCAGGTTTGAATGTGTGTGACATTTATTGTTTTCATGTATTTCAGACCTGCTTCGCTGTGGGGTTGAAGGTGGTTGGTGGTCGGTAGGAAAGTAGATTGATGTACCAGGTATTTTAATGTTTAGTCATGTAGTTTAATAACATTTAATTGGTAGGTATTTTGATATTTGTGTAATAAAGTGTTTTTAAGATGTTAATATTTGTTTCCCTGCAGAGCATCAGTGGTCCATTAGCTGGCCCTGGCAAGTGTGCTGGTAGCGGGCAAAAAGATATGGGTATTGCCCTTGGGGCGGATTTGTTTCTTTTTTCTGTATTTTTGTTTGTTTGTTTTGTTTTGTTGTCAATCTGCTTGCTTCCCCCACCAATCACTAACATTACTCAGGTCGAATCCCAGTTAGGCAGTCAGGGCAGGCTCAAGGTGTGACGTGGTTGTTAATCGTTTGCAGTGAAATTAATCACGTGTGTAAACTTTGGAAGGTGTTAACTCACCTAGCGTGCAAAACTTATTGATTACAGTGGGCACTGGTGTGCTTTAGTGGAAGTTAGCCCCTGTCCTGTTAGCGATAGCTGGGAGGTCAACTGTACGGAGGGTAAGGTGGGCGTATATAAATATAAATTGTCAAGCTGAACTTTTGTAATAAAAATGTTTACTCTTTAACTCCTTGATTGCCATTCCTTATGCTAGTGACTTGAAGTGGGTGTTACAAACATGTCAAAGGGGAGGAGCCAGTGGAACACGTGACCTGTACGTGTTAGAGAGTCACAAATGTGAATGAAGTTTGGTGTACAGCAATCACAACTTACCCGTGTTTTTTCTGAGTCACAAATGTAAAAAAAAAAAAGTGTGCACAGCAAAAAACATTAGTGCACATCTCACAAGTACAAATCCTGTCTTGTGAGTCTTGAATATGCATTTGTCAATATGCACGCATGTGTGGATCTCAAGTTGTGGAGACACAAAACTTCAAATGGTTTTGGCATTATATTTCCATGTACCATGAGGAAAGAATCCACACGCGTATGCACCAATCAAAATGAAGTTGCCGCCAGAGCTCATAACCAATCAGTGAGCAGCAACGTTTGTTAGGTCAGACGAGGCGGAATATCGGTGGCGGGACTGTTAGACAGGGTGTAGGGCGACTACGGTCCAGAAGAGGTCGGTAATACAACACTAACATGGATGTCGACCGCCAACAAACTGCGAGAAGAAGAAGCGGAAGAAGAAGGCGACGCAGCACCGCTGGACACGTTAGGCAGTCACGCAAGATGGCGACCAGCGTGAACTAAAGTTTAGATGCTTCCTGGGACGGAGTTTGTGATTTTCACCTGATATCAGACTCTCCTGGTTTGTCCTACAAAGCAAATTGTTCGATATCAACCAAACTGTGTCGTTCACTCGGTTTTCTAATCATAAGTATTGATCCTCCGTTTGGCCCCGAGAGGAGAAGAAGCTCTCTCATGGACTCCTGGTGAGCTGTGAAGCCAGGGAGCTCTGGAGGACAAAGTTTGAGGAGAAAAAGTTCCTGTAGTGTGAAAATGTCTCGAGTCCAGATGCTGAGAGCGACGATGAAGCAGCGACTAACTGCGGCTGTTGAAGAGATATTCGGGCTGTTTGAAAGAACGATAGCAGAGTACGAGGAGGAAGTTTCTCGTTCACAACAGGAGAACGACCGACAACGGAAACTACTGGACGCTGTTTTGAACCCTGAAATCCGGTTACACAGAGCAGGTTTGTTCACTTCAACCGATATTGTTTGCCTTTTATGTTGTGATTAACTGTTGAGGTAGCATATTGATCTCAGTGACGTCATGCAGTACTGATGGCGTGCTGAGGTTAATTTACCATCATGGTTTTACAGGAAGTCTTTCCTGCGGCCATCAGACATTTTAACGCCCCCCCCCACCCCCTCCCAGCTCAACTGAAGACCTCATCACCTAGCACCCTGCACCTTTTACATTACAGACATTTAGCAGACACTTTTATCCAAAGCGACTTACAATAAGTGCATTCAACATAGGTAGAGAACAACTAGTCACCAGAAATCAGAAGTGTATTTCCTTCCTCAACGAGCATCTAAGAGCCGAACCAGAGCTGAGGTAAAAGATCAATAAGTTAGATACCTACTTTTATTAACCAAATAAGCAAGTGCTAAGAGGAAGGGTCAGGGTAGTGTCTCTTGAAGAGGAAGGGTCAGGGTAATGTATCTTGAAGAGGAAGGGTCAGGGTAGTGTCTCTTGAAGAGGAAGGGTCAGGGTAATGTTTCTTGAAGAGGAAGGGTCAGGGTAGTGTATCTTAAAGAGGAAGGGTCAGGGTAGTGTCTCTTGAAGAGGAAGGGTCAGGGTATGGGGCCTCAAATGTAACTCACTGATTTTCGTCCACGAAATCCATTCCGTGATACATGGCATGCATTTTGTCCGGCAACAAATCCATTTCGTCCGTTACCAAATCAATTTCATCCGCATTTTGTGCAGTACGAAATTAATTTCGTGAAATCCCCAAAAGTTTTGTAATTGCTCCGGTAGATCGCCTCAGTCGGCAGTCGTGTGTCTGACAAGTGTCTGACAACATTACAGAAAGGATCCTACAGAGATGGACCTTTTAACAACTCACCTCATCTTTCAGATTTCACAGCGAGACTTCTCCTTGAGCGAGACTTCTGTTTCTGGTTAAACGAAGGTCCATCTCTGTAGGATCCTTTCCTAATGTTTCATTTCATTTCATTCATTTATTTATTTATTGAATTGGGACAGTGCACATTAATCAACATATCAGCATTACACATCAATGTAAATGTGCCGGAATTAGCACAGTTGCTAAATTTCATCCGTAGTCCCAAGGCAGGTACTCACAAAAACACGAAACAAACCTCACAATTACAAAAGACAAATTACAAACAGTATTACAATAAAAAGTTACATACAGTAAAAAAGATAAAGTGCACAATGAACCGAAAGCCCCCGGGAACATGCACCAGAGGAGGAAACAGATATTATGTGTGGGTACATAACTGGTTTGTTTTTAACCAATGTTTGAGATTTTTTTTTAAAATGTTAAATAGTTGTCGCAGTCCCTGATGTGTACTGGTAACTTGTTCCAGGAATGTGTGCCTCTTACAGACACCACCATTTGACTGAATTTAGTCCTACGCCTAGGTAGATTACAGTCTCCCCTAGTTAGCGCTCTGGTATTTGTCCCATTATTGTTTTTTTTCTGAATGAAATCATTTAACGGTGGGGGGGCAAGCCCATTTAAAACTTTAAAAACAAGACAAACATCCATGAAGGTTTGGTAACTGTCCATGTTGAAAATGTTAAACTTATTTATGATATTGCAATGATGGAAATGAAGAGGTTTCCTATCCAAAATTTTGACTGTCTTCTTGAAGAGAGACTTGATGGGTTTTAACGTGCTTGCTGTTGTATGTGACCAGGTTGTATAGCAGTAAGTTATGTGAGAAAATATCATGGCGTGCATATAAGCTTTGGCTGACTCAAAGGTGAGAAAAGGTCTTATATGATGGAAGTTTGACAGGTTGAATTTAATAATATTTGAATTTTTTTTAACATGTTCCTTAAATGTAAGATTTGTGTCGAAGACCACACCAAGATACTTAAACTGTTCCACCACATCAAGGCTCTCTCCATTGACTAATACACATGGTTGTTTGCCCTCTGCTGGCTGACGGGAGAAAAACATACATGGTCTTTTTTATGTTGAGATGTAGACATGATCCTTTGAGCCAGTCGGATACAGGTACCATAGCTGCAGACAGTGCTGCAGCAGCTTCTTGCTTTGTTTTCGCATGCACATATAATACTGTGTCGTCAGCATATAATTGTACTTTAACATTTGGGCAGACCTTTGGTAGATTATTGACATAAAGACTGAACAGAATTGGTCCTAAAATAGAGCCTTGTGGAACCCCAACTGAACAGTTGAGGTAAAGTGATTGTGAATTTCCTATCTGTACAGCTTGTTTTCTATTTGACAAATATGATTTCATCCAACAAAGGGCACCATTAGAAAAATTAAAATGGGACAATTTCGAGAGAAGTACATCATGGTTTATCGTGTCGAAAGCTCTTTTCAAGTCAAGAAAAACAGCTCCTACATAACCACCCTGGTCTAATAAACCTTTGATGTTTGATGTTGTCAGACACTTCCAATAACAATCTGAACCTGTCAGTGGCAAAAACAAGCATCTTTAGTGGACCTACTTTGATCGGCCCACTTGCCCCAAAGGATTACGTTGCAGCCATAGCAGCCCGTTTCGCAACTGCCAACTGAGGCGATCTACCGGAGCAATTCCAAAACTTTTTGTTCCTATTTTGCGGTAGAAATGACTGTAGCGTGTTGTGCTTCGTTATGAACGATGAGACTATTTGGTCAATTCTGAAAATTTACAATTATTAAAATTATTCTTAGTAATTAATATCTTATTAATTAACACTTGCGGGGCACCAACAGTTTACACTGGAATAGTCTCTTTATAATGATATCAGTCTAATAATCAAAATAAGTGAGCTCTAGATTTCAGTGATTTTCTACCTTCATGTCCAGGATATATCAGTAACACACAATAGTCAGTTCTTTATAAATACAAAGATTTATTAATTAATTAAACACAGAGAATAATGATAGATAAATGTATGTACAATATGTACAACAAAGTTAAATGAAATGAGGGCAGATAATATTGGCAAATAATAGTGGCAGAGAATATGGCAAATAGCAATTGCAAGGAAGTTGGCACCGACCAAACGACCTGAGCTGTAATACGTCTAATTGCGGCAATGTGGCAACAGCGAAAGATGGCTTGGAGGACAGCTGACAGTTTCCAGGAGACTTGGGACAGAAGGACAGAGAATAGTGGAGAGAGAGATTCACTCTAGAGCTGGTCTGGTACTTGAGCTGAGAGAAGAGCTTTGAGCCAGGTTCAAACTTCGTTACAGGACGGGCAGCGGGACGGGCTGCAGGACGGTTGAGTTGAGTTTCTTGATGTTCCTTGACGTTCCTTGATGTCTTTCCGCCTGAGTTTTTGCCCGTCCGCCCGTTGCAGGAGTTGTCCTCCTTTGTTCGTTCGAGTTTGTGAGATTTCGTGTGTGTGCTGAGCTGAGCCCAAGGGTCAAGGGCTGACAGGGTTTTATGGTATGTCAGGAGTGGTAGGTGTTTCCCTCATTTTCATGCATCAGATTTACACCTGATGAACGGTGATCAGCATCCCCTGAAACTGCATTTCCAGCTCAGGTTCGGAAAACATAATTTTTCTTGATCCTTTGGGGATGCAAGTGACACATTCAATCACCTAACAACAAATAGCTTTGTATGACACCAAACATCACTGTCTTACCACAAAATACTGGTGAGTAAACCAAAAGTCCTGATAACACATTCTGTGTGCCTTGAATAACCAAGATACTACATCGGGGAGTAGGGCACATCATCGGCCACAGGATGTGAAGTTCAAATCTAATAAAACATATAAAGAAAGCACATTTTTGCAATACATTCCAGAGTTTCTTTGTTCACTAATTATGTGTCTCCCTTGGAAGGCAGATTAGGTAAATTTCCCCGGCCCGTATCATCGGTCCCATCTCCTAATGGCACCAGAGCGGCTAGTCGAACCTGCAAAGTGTTACTTTTTGGCAGCTTTATGGGGGAGATCCACCTTTTGCTGCAAAGGGGGTTCCTTGGGTTCCTGGGAGCACAGCAGGGGTCTTGACCTCATAGGAAGACCCTGGGAAAGGAATGTGTTAGTCTTTGGGTGTTGCTGTGTATTTTGTATAGTCCGGAGAGGGGTGGGAGGCCGATGTCTCCTGCATACACTACATGACGAGTTTGTACAAATAGAGCCCAGGTTAAAAAATATCGGAATTCCCCTTTAAGTAAACGAGAATTTGAAGACAAGGAGCAGGAGACAAGGCAAACTTTCTTCAGCAGCAACAACAGTGACAGTGCTGCATAGCCTACCAGTCATAAAAGTAATTATTTCTTTTAGTGAGGAAATCGACCCACAGCGTTACAGCTGATGTCGGCATCCACAGCAATCTAATAACCTCATGTACAAAGGAAATGAAGCGCCATACTTTAAAACTTTATCATTAGACTAGAAATGACATCCAAATTCAACAATATATCCAGAGGGCTGGGGTGGCGCTGAGGCAGGTTGGAAGACTGGCAGCTTTGGTGTCCACGGTTGACCTGCCGAGAGACGCAACACTGAAAAGCGGTGGTCAAGACCAGGTCGACTTATGCTACTGTGATGTAAATAAAGCTGGCTGCCAACTTGTGAACTCTTTACTCCTGCCTCTGTCTCTGTCTGTCGTGGCCCCGGGGGTAGAGGTTGCTTTATCTAAATCACAGCAAACTAAAACGACCCGCTTCCCTGCGTCGTCTCGGCCAGCCTGAGCACCTTCCGCCTATCCCGGCAGGTCAGCCGCGGAGCACCAAAGCTGCCAGTCTTCCAGGACACAAACCAGCTCCAACCCGACTCGCCAGCTCAGCCAGGTCTGCCCCGGCTTCATCCTCCGGGACAGGTCAACTGCCGCTGTCGGTCCCGCTCTCTAGGGTTCTCTTTAGGGATAGGGTTTACATCCTATATAAGTATTATCCTAAAGCATGATTTAACTAAATCATCATTTTAACAATGAAGCTGCTGCTTGCATTAGGCTACTCAACACTTTTCTCATCATATCACGACTTTATTCTCCTAATATTATGACTTTATTTTCATAATATGACTTTATTCTCGAAAGGTTAGGACTTTATTTTAGATTATTACCTAAAATGCCATCGTATTATAGTAGGACGGCGTTTTAGGGCCAATCAAAGATTTCTCACAAGAGGCCTCTTTACGAGAATAAAGTCAGAACATTTCAAGAATAAAGTCGTAATATTATGTGAATAATAATGTCATATATATTATGAGAATAAAGTCCTAAAACTATGAGAAAAAAGAATCAGCATCAATACAATCATACACATTTTTTTTTTTTGTATTTTATACATTCTTGTTGATACTGTTATGCTGCTGCAACCCCTAGAACTTTCCCCCGGGGATCAATAAAGTGTCTGTCTGTCTCATCCTTACCTCCAGATGTCCAGCAGCTGCTGGTCAGTAAAGAAGAGGTTCCCCCTGAGCAGCAGCAGTGGAGCCCCAGTCTGGACCAGGAGGACCCAGAACCCCCACACATTAAAGAGGAACAGGAGGAACTCTGGACCAGTCAGGAGGGAGAGCAGCTTCAAGGACTGGAGGAGGCTGATATCACCAAGTTCCCATTCACTCCTGTCCCTGTGAAGAGTGAAGATGATGAAGAGGAACGTCAGTCCTCACAGCTTCATCAAAGCCAAAGTGAGGAGAACAGAGAGGCAGAGCCTCTAGCCAGCACCTCAACTGAACAGATGAAAACAGAAGCTGATGGAGAGGACTGTGGAGGACCAGAACCAGCCAGTAACTTAGATCCAGCTAGTGATTTACAACCAACTAGTGATGACCAGCTCCTCTCTTCACACTGTTCTGAACCTGAGACTGAAGACAGTGATGATGACTGGAAGGAGACTAGAGAACCTCAGTCAGGATTAGACCCACTGAAAAACAATGAGACCCTTGTAAATGACGTGAGATCCCATACTGGCAAAAAAAACATTGCTTGTTCAGTTTGTGATAAAACATTTAGCTGCCGTGAAAACCTGAGGAGACACACATGGATTCATACAGGGGAGAAACCTTATAGCTGTACAGTTTGTGGTAAAACATTTAGCTGTCGTGGAAACCTGAGGAGACACACATGGATTCATACAGGGGAGAAACCTTATAGCTGTTCAGTTTGTGGTAAAACATTTCGCTTCCATGAAAAACTGAAGATACACACAAGGATTCATACAGGGGAGAAACCTTATAGCTGTTCAGTTTGTAAGAAAAGTTTTACCCATAATTCAACAAAGCATACACACATGAAAACCCACACTGAGGACAAACCCTTTAGCTGTTCAGTTTGTGGTAAAACATTTTGCTTCAGTAAAAACCTGAGGAGACACACAAGGATTCATACAGGGGAGAAACCTTATAGCTGTTCAGTTTGTGGTAAAACATTTAGCTGCCGTGGAAACCTGAGGAGACACACAGTGATTCATACAGGGGAGAAACCTTATAGCTGTTCAGTTTGTGGTAAAACATTTAGCTGCCGTGGAAACCTGAGGAGACACACAAGGATTCATACAGGGGAGAAACCTTATAGCTGTTCAGTTTGTAAGAAAAGTTTTGGCTTTCCTTCAGCAATACAAAAACACATGAAAACTCACACTGAGGACAAACCCCTTAGTTGTTCAGTTTGTGGTAAAACATTTAGCTTCCATGAAAACCTGAAGATGCACACAAGGATTCATACAGGGGAGAAACCTTATAGCTGTTCAGTTTGTAAGAAAAGTTTTGCCCATAATTCAGCAATGCATAGACACATGAAAACCCACACTAGGGATAAACCCCTTAGTTGTTCAGTTTGCGGTGAAACATTTCGCTTCCATAAAAACCTGAAGATACACACAAGGATTCATACAGGGGAGAAACCTTATAGCTGTTCAGTTTGTAAGAAAAGTTTTACCCATAATTCAACAATGCATAGACACATGAAAACCCACACTAGGGACAAACCCCTTAGTTCAGTTTGTGTTTGAAGATTTATCTCTTCTTCAGATATAGACAAACACATGATCAGTCATACGGAGGTAAAACCCTTAATTTGCTCAATATGTGGGAAAGGATTTGGGTTGAAAGGACACCTGGGGGGTGTTCCACAAAGCGAGCTCACCACCTAGCCAGGCTTATTTGACTTAGTCTGGCTCATTTTCAGGTTTATTCGGTTCCACAAAGCAAGCTCAAGATAGTTCAAGCTGAGTTGCTGTGACAACTTATGCTTCAAAACTAGCCTGGCCTGAGGCAAGCTAGATATCAGGCTAAACCACAGTTGAAGCTTAATGGGTGTTCCCGTAACACTGATCTGACTGGAACGCAATGTTTTTCAAACAAGGTTCCACCATCCTAATGTTTACCAGTATAACCCTTTACCCTACACTATCAGACATAAAGTGTAACATGAATAGAAAATAAAAAATATAATGATGTAGGCTGTATCGGGGATACCGTCACGGTTCAGAGCGTTGCTAGGCAACCCCATTTAGTGTCCAGTAAGACCTCAAGTACGTATTGCTTTTAGAAAACGATTACAACTTATAGGAAGAATTATTTGATGACACTGTATTATTTTATTTTCTAAATTATTTTAATTTCGCAAATTCATTGAAATAAGAAAGTATCTTGTGAATATTTGTCAAAATGTTTCCACGGTTGCTAGGAGACGCATTCACTGTTACTGTATGGGATTTACAGTCACTGTAGAACACGCTTTCAGTCAAACAATTTCCAGGATGGAAACAACCCATTTAATAAAAATATAATATAATAATACAGTCCAGCCCGGACAGCTCAGTCAGTAGAGCATGAGACTCTCACTCATAGGTTTGTGGGTTCGATCCCCACTTAGTGTCAAGTACTGTACAATGACTGGAAAATAAGACGAAATGTTATGTATAGCCTTTAGTCTCATATTTAACAGCAGAATTGCAAAATATTAAATATATTCTAGGCATCATCGCATAGACTGCCACTCCTGACTAGACCACCCCCACAAGATTATATAACTCCGCCCTTCAGACCTGTGACTCCCCTCTTTTCTCTCCAAACCATTCCAGGCAGAACAAAGAGAACCGATGTGAGTTTAATATGGACTTTTCATCTTTATAATATTTTATTTGGTTGATATGGCATGTATTGTTTGAAAGTTAACAGAGTGTTTTGTATTTTATTGTGCTAGATTCCTGAGTTTAATCTATGTTAATTAAGGAGAAAATAGTGAAAGGCCAGATTGTGGATGCATTAATGATGGAAGCTGTAATATTTTCTTTTAATATTCCTTTGTATAGAAAAGGTCATCCATCAACCACTATCCGACTGTTAACCATTTCAATCCACCCTTGACTACAATAAATTGTTGGAACGGCTTCCTGGATCCTGTGTTTGAATGTGCACCACAACAGATGTTGTGTGAGCCAACGCCACCACGAACAATATCGCTTTTTCAAGGCGATTCTATCAAATCCATGTAGCTTAACAGAAGCATGAATGGGAATAAAGTAGTTGAGGTATTCTCCTTTTATAGAACCTTTTTTAAAGGAGAATTCTTCATTTTGAGGAGCTTTTTGAGAGTTCTAGTTCCAGTTCAGTGTTCTATTCTGGAACTGTCCCATTCATAACCCTTTATGATGTCATCAATTAGAATGCATTTTATAATGATAGTACCGTACTCCTCAAAAAGGTTAAACTACTATATTCCCATTCCCATAATCTCTGCTTTTCTAAACCTGCTTTGTGGAACAGGCCCCTGAACAGACACCTGAAACTCCACAAAGGAGAGAAATCATTCACTTGCTCAATCTGTAGTAAAGGTTTTACTGTAAGAGGTAGTCTGAAGGCACACATGAGAATCCACACTGGAGGAAACCCCTACAATTGCAGTGTTTGTGGGAAAAGATTTGGTTGGCTCTCAAATGCACATCAGTATGTTTGTGAGAGCAGAGAGGCTCCTCCCACCCAGACGGCTGGACATGCATTGATGACGGGGCAAAATATAGTGCACCGTGGTGACACAAACACATCAGGCTAAGTATTTTCACAAGGGCAGTGTGACCTGTTCTGCACACCATGTCGGCGCCGGCTCAGTACTACTGCACAAGACTGCTTACAGTAGTTCCATGAACCGAAAAGGTTTAAGGGTTCGCCTTTCATACGACCGTGTGCAAGAGGCATAGTTACAAGAAATAATCACTTGGATTCATCGATGTGTGATGTCTGGAGTGATGTCAGGTACGCTGAGGAAGGGTCTCTTGGTGTCTTGCTTGTTGGGGGTTCCTTATCATGGGCTCAGAATTCAAGCTGTAGAAATATAATTGCATAGTGGCTGTTTGATTTAGGTTAGATTTTTTTTAATAACCTATGAACTGTCCTAGAAAAGAGTAATAAGAGTAGCTGTTTTTAGGGTACCAGGTGGGGTCATACTCCTCTCCCTTCTACGGCTGCATACTGGTTCGGTTGATTTTAAACGCATCTAATGGCGAGTTCACACTGCACGATTGTAGTCCTGATGTGATCTGGCCCATGGAGTCTTTCTTTGCACATATTTATTATTTTAATTGTTCAATAATGTTTTCAGTACATTAATTCACAAATATTTTGGTTCTGTACATTTAAAAAAGTTGTTTGATGAATTGAGGTCTTTACTGGAGTCTTGACAGAATGCCATGTCAACCTCTCCATTTCAACCTCAGCAAATCCCCTGCTGGGACCCATGTAGTCTCTGCTCAGGGTCTAAGTACTTTCATGGACACTCAAATTCTTGAATCCCAAGAAAATATTGACGGAGCGATAAAACTAGTGGAGGCAAAGGGAACCATTTGAAGAACAGAAAACCAGAAGTGGTGGTGTTGGAGTGTCGGGATGGTGTGAATAAGAGAAGACGTGTATACAATATGGAGAAAAGAGGAGGAGCAGGAATGAAGAAATCATAGATGAAAGAATGAGGACGTGAATCGGTGGGTGAATTAAAACACGTCCAACATGTGGCAGGTGCCACAGAGTAAAAAGAGGGGAGGTGCATCAATTAGTGAGGTTTGCAGATATAGGGGTACCTGCAGGAGGAGCGCAGGTAGCGACTGTTGGTTCAGGTCGGTGGACTGAGGCAGGTGCACACCTCATTCCATGCTGGCGTGCAGGGAAGACGAGAGGGCAGGAACAACTGGTAGGCCTAAGGCTGTTTTCTGTGTATAGTGTTTTATACTGTCAGGTTTGAATGTGTGTGACATTTATTGTTTTCATGTATTTCAGACCTGCTTCGCTGGGAACACATGAATGCTTCGGTAGGAAAGTAGATCGACGTACCAGGTATTTTAATGTTTAGTCATGTAGTTTAATAACATTTAATTGGTAGGTATTTTGATATTTGTGTAATAAAGTGTTTTTAAGATGTTAATATTTGTTTCCCTGCAGAGCATCAGTGGTCCATTAGCTGCTCTTGCCGGGCGACTATTTTCGTTGTTTGTTAGTTTGTTTTTGGGGTTTCTTTTTCTGTCTAGTCCGTCCTGGCAAGTGTGCTGGTAGCAGGCAAAAAGATATGGGTATTGCCCTTGGGGTGGACTAGTTAATTTTTTTCTGTATTTTTGTTTGTTTGTTTTGTTTTGTTGTCAATCTGCTTGCTTCCCCCACCAATCACTAACATTACTCAGGTCGAATCCCAGTTAGGCAGTCAGGGCAGGCTCAAGGTGTGACGTGGTTGTTAATGTCACGATATCACTGGTGGACCCAAAAGCAAACCCAGACTCAAAGGAGTAATAAGTAAAAAGTAACTTATTACACTTCCTGAGTAACTTGCCCAACACTGGTGTTAACTGATAATGTTCATCAGAAGTTCTGCTCCGTTCTCCTCTTGTCTCAAGTCGTCTCGTCTGTCTATTTTAATAAAAAAAGAAAACAACACACAACCTTTGGCTTATTAAGAAAAGCAGAATTAAGTTTATGTATGCCACGTTCCAATGTTGTTGTTCAGCAGGAAAACAAAGGGTAGCACCGTAGCAGTTTTAATATTGAAGAATGAATTCACGCGAGATACTGTTTTGTTGTACGGGTGTAATTATGGTAGAGAAGCAATTTGGCCCAAAGACGGCAGAGTGACGCCGTCAGACTGAAGCTCAACCTGTTTACGATTGTACTTCATATAATAAGTCATCATAGGGCGGCACGGTTATCAATTGTAATTGCCGATGAATTGTGTGATTACATGATCAATAGATTTGCAATTAAATGCATATTTCATGTTGCTATATACTGTATTCACAGCTGATAACGGATGTGTAGTGATGAACCTGCAGCCCCAAGCAGACAGAGCGTCTCTCAACCCTTCACAAACCTAACTCTAACCCTTTTGGTAAATACACCGCAATGCTTCAGTTATCTCCGTTTGCCTTGAGGAGCTTGCTGGGCGTTACAGAGTGAACCAGTAAGGGTTATCTAACTCACTGGGACCTGTTCAGAGCAGTTTAAATCTAAGTTAGAAATACATGATTTGGAGTATTAAATGAAATGATCATGATTGTAATCTTGATTTATTGTGCAGCCCTAAGTCATAATAAGTCGTGGTTTGACCATAAAATATGTGTGTGGTGAGTAAGAGTGAAAATGAGTGTGACTGATGTGTTTTTTTTACCAACAGTTAAAGAATCTCTTGGACATTATTGAGTATTTTGTTGGCAATGAAGATTTTTATCAATTTGTATGTCTCTGCTGTCGACAGACTAATGCTGACAGGCTTTGAGACTGCTAGCATCACTAGTGAGTTAGCACTACCCTGCTAGTTTCAAGTTCAAGTTTCAAGTTTTATTGTCATATTCTTGGTAACAATGCAAACATCATTACCAGTTTTCTTTACATAGTAAGTAAAATAAAATGAAACAGTATTCAAATAGTAATGAAGGATCAGTGTAGTATAAATAATATAAAAGTATTTACCGAAAGAAAAAATAAAATATTATAAAAAGAATAATAATAGAGATATTTGCAACACAAACACCGCAATGTAATACTAAGGGGTAAGACAAAAGAGGTCTGCAATGTTATTTTTCTGCAATTGAATTGTATTTCCAATTTTGGCCCCATAGGAATGCATTTTAAAAAGATAAGTTTCATTTTTGCTTTGACAGTGGCTCTGTGTCTACAAGGCACTAGATGGAGTCAGAGACTGTCAAATGTGACCCTGGCTGTCTTTCACAATGTCCAGAGACTCAGTTTGTGGTTTAACAACTATTTATACTTTTAATAGTTTCAATATGTTTAATACTGTTTTCTAATACATTTTTCAATACTATTACTACTACTACTACTACAGCTGTAAATGCTTCTACTTTTTCTGTTAATACTTCAACTACTGCTACTACTACTGCTGTTACTACTCCTGCTACTACATCTACTTCTACCATTAGTACTTGTGCTAATACTTCAACTACTTGTACTGCAGCTATTACTAACACAGGGTCACGTTTGACAGTCTCTGTCTCCCTCTAGTGGCTGTCTCATGTGACCCTGGCAGTCTTGGACAATGTCCACAGACCAGAGACTCAGTTTGTGATTTACTGATGACTGGATAGAACACACAAACCACTACTTCTGCTAATACTTCAACTATTACTACTACTTCAGCTAAAACTACTACTTCTGTTACTACTACTGCTGGTGCTGCTATTATTTCTGCATTTACTACTTCTCTCACTACGATTTCTTAACACAGAATCTTCCTAATTAGATTTACTTTTTAAAAAACATTTTGAAGCTGAAGCAAGCACACAAATATTCTTCAGAAAATGTAACTTTTTCTAGTTTTGTACATTCTTGTTGATACTGTTGTGCTGCTGGGGATCAATAAAGTATCTATCTATCTATCATCTGTCTGCCAATGTACTTAATGGCTGTATGTGTGTGTCGGACTGACCTCGAGAGCGGCCAATACCGATAGTGAGGAGGCAGAGGCAGGAGCTGAAGCAAAACCCCAAAATGTGGGTATTTATTTACAATATATTTACAGTGCGCAGAGAATGTAGGTTAGGGCAAGACCAAGGACCAGCCTCCAAGACAACCACCACCAACTCTCTTCTTGGAAACACCAGACAGCCTTTTATATCATCCACCCTTGGGTGCAACCAAAAACAGGGGTGCTTTAGGGTGACCTATTGTATAAAAAAGGAAGGCACCGGCACTCACGGAATAGAAAAAATAATCCTTTAATTAGGGCAAGATGAACGTTTCGGCTAAAAAGCCTTCGTCAGCATAAAGTACAACATAGTGCACGACACTTAAATAGTAGATAGGTGAGGATCCCTGGCCAATGACCACAGTGAATCACTGATGTAAGATAGGGTCCACCTGTGTCAGGGATACAAGGGTGTAACCTGGAAAAGCCAAACAATGATAGGCTCCACTGGTGTGGAGGGGAAGGACATGTCCATCACAAGGTATAACTCTAAAAAACAACCAAAACCAACATACTAGATCAGAAAAACACAGTAATAAAACATGCTTTAATTAATAGAAAAATACTACATTTATACAAAATAATAGAAATACTACATAAATAATGGAAATAGGTCTCTGGGAAATCAATGTAATGGGGACAAATAACATAGAAGAATAGGGTACGGTAAAGAGCTATATCCATTGAGAGCGTATCTAACAAAGAGACCTATGTGGAATGAAAACTAACATAGAAAGAAAGATATAAATAGAATAGAAATTACGTTATAAAAAGCAGCCTAGCAGAAGCTCTTCGTTTAAACCTTTTGGACTCTCAGTTTGTAAAGTGTGGATCCAGGCAGCTTCTCTCTGTAAAAGTATTCTGTTTCGATCACCGCCTCTTTTAAGAGGTTGTACTACTTCTATGCCTTGAAACTTAAGAGAGCAGACCTCATGGCCAACTGAAATTAAAGTGTCTGGCCACTGGGGATTTCTCATCTTTGTTTCTTATGCAGCTTTTATGTTCAGAAATCCTCGTTTTTAGCTCTCTTTTCGTTTTCCCTATATAGACCAGCCCACAAGGACATTTTAGAAGGTAGACCACATATTTCGTTTTGCAAGAGATCCTGTGTTTAATACTGTGCTTTTTGCCCGTGTGGGGATGTAAAAAAGTATCACCTTTAATCATGGCATTACATTGGGCACAGTTCAAACATGGAAAATTGCCTCCTGGTAGACTAGACAGGAAATTCAGAGGAGGGACATAACAATCAGCTCTGACCAAAGTATTCTTAAGATTACTGGCACGCTTGTTAGCAAAAAGTGGTAACTGTTTAAAAGAATGGCCTATAGACGGGTCACTAGATAAAATATGCCAGTGTTGAGTGACACAACTCTTGATCTTTTGCTAACAAGCGTGCCAGTAATCTTAAGAATACTTTGGTCAGAGCTGATTGTTATGTCCCTCCTCTGAACTGACTAGTGTTGCAGTTAAATCAACTAAGAAATTTAAGTAACTTAAAATGTTATTGAAGTTTAATCAACTAATGAATGTAAGTAATATTGACTGGAGGTTAAGTTAAGTCAACTAAAGATTTCAAGTAATATTGAACGAAGTTGGAGTTGAATCAAATGGCAAAATTTTGTTGAGTTAACTTATTGTCTTTGTTGTCTTGACATACAATTTTAAGGCAGCCTGGTCACTCAAATATTTAAGTTGAAACAACAAGTTGGGGTTTACAGTGTAGAGACTCTGGTGTACTTGTCCTCTTGCTCAGTTGTGCACCGGGGCCTCCCTTCTCTTTCTATTCTGGTTAGAGTCAGTTTGAGCTGTTCTGTGAAGGGAGTAGTACACACCGTTGTATGAGATCTCCAGTTTCTTGGCAATTTCTCACATGGAATATCCTTCACTTCTCAGAACAAGAATAGACTGACGAGTTTCAGAAGAAAGTTCTTTTTTTTCTGGCCATTTTGAGAGCATAATCGGACCCACAAATGCTGATGCCCCAGATACTCAACTAAACTAAGGAAGGCCAATTTTATTGCTTCTTTAATCAGCACAACAGTTTTCTAATGATCAATTAGCCTTTTAACACGATTGTGGCAGATGGGAGGAAGGTGGGGTGAGACTTAACAGGCTGCGGCCAATTAAGCCTGATTGCAGTCGGGCCCTTTTTAACCTGTGTGTGGATGTGGGACTGTGTGAGAGCGCGCCAGTGTGAGAGGCTGGCAGAGCGAGTGGAGTTCGGCAGGAGACGGAGGAGTCGAGCCGGACTGTGTCTGGGGAGAGACGAGCCAGCAGAAGCCGCGTCTGAGCGGGGTCCGCGGCTGGAGTGCCGGGACGGAGGCGAGGGCGCGAGCAGCGAACGACGAAGTGGGAGAGCGGGCGTCCAAAGCCGGCGGCGACCGGCCGAGCTCCGGAGGTTGCAGTCGGGAGCAGCCTGCAAGGGCTGACCAGTCGGGGTTGGGGCGGGATGCCCCTGGAAGCCTGGCAGGCTGGGGCAGCCTTGGTGCTCCGCGGCTGACCTGCCGGGAGGGAGGAGGTGCGCGCGCCGAAGAGGACGGCGCGCCAACTGCCGTCAACACCGGGCCGGGTTCATTGTGGTTAATAAAACGGCCGTGCTGGCCATTTAACTCTCCCCTGCCTGTGTCTCTGTCTGTCACAGACCCCGGTTATGTGGCACCTTGCCACAACGATAAACTTGGATTAGCTAACACAATGTGCCAATGGAACATTGGAAGTGATGGTTGCTGAAAATAGGCCTCTGTACGCCGATGTAGATATTTGATTAAAAATCAGCCATTTCCAACTATAATAATAATTTACCACATTAACAATGTCTAGACTGTATTTATGATCAATTTAATGTTATTTTAAGGGAAAATAAGGAAATTTTTAAGTGACCCCAAACTTTTGAGCAGTAGTGTATAATACATGCTTTATGGGGTAATTCCTCTGTAGCATCTTAAATGATACATTACTTTATTAATGAAATATGAATTAGTAATTGTCCACTCTCTTCCACTGAATACCCTCAAAGAACAGAGTACTGTTGACAATTCAACATAATTTAACTAATTCACATTTCCTAGTAACTTACAATTCCAAAACAAATCCAAACTAAGAAAAGAGCTTTTATTTTTGTAAAGGATATCTTTATTATTCCATATAATGAGGCAAACTCAAAAGTTATCTTAAGTTAATTTTATCTATAACAAACAACTTTTGTAAACTGTTATAGTTCATTAACGATAGCCAAATTAAAAAATGTGTTCTAATCAAAATATGCTAGGTCACGAGAATTCAGCCATATTACAATGAAAAAGGGAAATACACTTTCCGTAAATGAAGGCAGAGAGACAGCTTGGCAACAAATTGCTGATCGATTTGAATGCGTATTTTTGAATTTTGAATTAAAAACGCGAATAGACCTTATTAAATATCATGTGTTCCAGCAATATTAAAGAACTGAAAAACTAAAAATATTATCAAACACATGTTGGTCTCAGTAAACCAGCGGGTCTGATCTGTCCCTGCGTACACGACCACAACCTCATCTATGAATGGACAGGCCATGATGGACATAGGATGAGACATGGGTCTTCCTGCCGTTATAAAAACGCTTTAACTGATGTGAATGAAGAGAGGGGAGCGCTGCCTGGGTATTTGATCCTACCAACAAGAACCAGGTTCTCTTTGGAACAAGAAGCACAAATGGGAATATAGTAGTTGAACCTTGTTGAGGAGTACGGTCACCCCGGGGTGATCACTCTAAAATGCTTTCTAATGTATTCTAACGTTCATATTGATGACATCATAAAGGGTTATAAATGGGACAGTTCCAGAATAGAACACTGAACTGGAACTAGAACTCTCAAAAAGCTCCTCAAAATGAAGAATTCTCCTGTAAAAAAGGTTCTATAAAAGGAGAATACCTCAACTACTTTATTCCCATTTATGCTTGTTAAACTACATGGATTTGATAGAATCGCCTTGAAAAGGCGATATTGTTCGTGGTGGCGTTGGCTCACAGAACATCTGATGTGGTGCACATTTAAACACAGGATCCAGGAAGCCGTTCCAACAATTTATTGTAGTCAAGGGTGGATTGAAATGGTTAACAGTTGGATGGTGGTTGGTGGATGACCTTTTCTATACAAAGGAATATTAAAAAGAAAATATTACAGATCTGAATAGTATCAAACAAATAAAAATAATAATAATAATAAATGAGGTTATCGTTTTAACTTACATCATTAATGCATCCACTATTTCACTCTTTTCTCGTTAATTAACATAGATTATAATCAGGAATCTAGCATAATAGAATACAAAACATTTAACTTTCAAACAATACATGCCATATCAATCAAATAAGATATTATAAAGGTGAAAAGTCCATATTAAACTCACATCGGTTCTCTTTGTTCTGCCTGGAATGGTTTGGAGGGAAAAGAGGGGAGTCACAGGTCTGAAGGGCGGAGTTATATAATCTTGTGGGGGTGGTCAAGTCAGGAGTGGCAGGCTGCGATGATGCAGGTGGGGTAGAGACTTGTGAATCCTATATTATATTTTATATTTTGTTTTTTCAATTCTGCTGTTAAATATGAGACTAAAGTCTGTACATAACATTTCATCTTATTACATTATAGTCATTTTACAGTACTTGACACTATGTGGGGATTGAACCCACAACCTTATGAGTGAGAGTCTCATGCTCTACTGACCGGGTTTTACCCCAGACTGATCATGTGTTTATATCTGAAGAACAGATAAATCTTTAAACACAAACTGAACTAAGGGGTTTGTCCCTAGTATGGGTTTTCATGTGTCTACGCAATGTTGAATTCTGGGTAAAACTTTTCTTACAAACTGAACAGCTATAAGGTTTCTCCCCTGTATGAAGCCCTGTGTGGCTCCTCAGGTTTCTAGGGCAGCTAAATGTTTTACTACAAACTGAACAGCTATAAGGTTTCTCCCCTGTATGAATCCTTGTGTGTCTCTTCAGACTTTTACGGCAGCTAAATGTTTTACCACAAACTGAACAGCTATGTGGTTTCTCCCCTGTATGAATCCTTGTGTGACTCCACAGGTTCCCACGGAAGCGAAATGTTTTACCACAAACTGAACAGCTATAAGGTTTCTCCCCTGTATGAATCCTTGTGTGGTTCCTCAGATTTTCACGGCAACTAAATGTTTTACCACAAACTGAACAGCTATAAGGTTTCTCCCCTGTATGAATCCTTGTGTGGCTCCTCAGGTTTTTAGGGCAGGTAAATGATCTACCACAAACTGAACAGCTATAAGGTTTCTCCCCTGTATGAATCATTGTGTGGCTCCTCTGGTTTTTAGGGCAGGTAAATGTTTTACCACAAACTGAACAGCTATAAGGTTTCTCCCCTGTATGAATCCTTGTGTGGCTTGTCAGGTTTTCACAGAAGCGAAAAGTTTTACCACAAACTGAACAGCTATAAGGTTTCTCCCCTGTATGAATCCTTGTGTGTCTCCTCAGGTTTCTATGGCAGCTAAATGTTTTACCACAAATTGAACAAGTAATGTTTTTTTCCCCAGTATGGGATCTCACATCATTTACAAGGGTCTCATTGTTTTTCAGTGGATCTAATCCTGACTGAGGTTCTCTAGTCTCCTTCCAGTCATCATCACTGTCTTCAGTCTCAGGTTCAGAACAGTGTGAAGAGAGGAGCTGGTCATCACTAGTTGGTTGTAAATCACTAGCTGGATCTAAGTTACTGGCTGGTTCTGGTCCTCCACAGTCCTCTCCATCAGCTTCTGTTTTCATCTGTTCAGTTGAGGTGCTGGCTAGAGGCTCTGCCTCTCTGTTCTCCTCACTTTGGCTTTGATGAAGCTGTGAGGACTGAGGTTCCTCTTCATCATCTTCACTCTTCACAGGGACAGGAGTGAATGGGAACTTGGTGATATCAGCCTCCTCCAGGCCTTGAAGCTGCTCTCCCTCCTGACTGGTCCAGAGTTCCTCCTGTTCCTCTTTAATGTGTGGGGGCTCTGGGTCCTCCTGGTCCAGACTGGGGCTCCACTGCTGCTGCTCAAGAACCTCTTCTTTACTGACCAGGAGCTGCTGGACATCTGGAGGTAAGGATGAAACAGTACGTAAGAACGTTAGTTAGTGACAGTTAGTTAGTGTTAGATAGAAAGATAGGTAGATACTGTTAAGAGATTGTAGTAGTAGAAGTAGAAGCACCAGCAGTAGTAGTAGCAAAAGTAGTAGCAGTAGTAGTAATAGTAGTAGTAGTAGTTGAAGTATTAGCAGAAATAGTACTACCATTTACAGCTGCAGTAGTAAAAGTATTGAAAAATGTAACAGAAACCATAGTATTAAATATATTGAAAGTATTAAAAGTATAGTAGTAATAGTAATCATTATTTGTATGGAAACTTTCTCCGTCAAATCAAAATGTAGACATATTTCATGTCCAGCTTTGTGTTTTCTATTCATTCATCCAACAGTAAAACACAAACTGAGTCTATGGACATTGTGAAAGACAGCCAGAGTCACATTTGACAGTCTCTGACTCCATCTAGTGGCTTGTAGACACAGAGGGGTTTTGTCTTATCCCTTAGTATTACATTGCGGTGTTTGTGTTGCAAATATCTCTATTATTATTCTTTTTATATTTTATTTTTGCTTTAGGTAAATACTTTTATATTATTTATACTACACTGCTTCTTTATTACTATTTGAATACTGTTTCATTTTATTTTACTTACTATGTAAAGTTGAGTTGGCTCCGAGACCAAGAATATCATTACTGGTAATGATGTTTGCATTGTTACCAAGAATATGACAATAAAACTTGAAACTTGAACTTGAAACTAGCAGGGTAGTGCTAACTCACTAGCGATGCTAGCAGTCTCAAAGCCTGTCAGCATTAGTCTGTCGACAGCAGAGACATACAAATTGATAAAAATCTACATTGCCAACACAATACTTGATAATGTCCAAGAGATTCTTTAACTGTTGGTAAAAAAAACACATCAGTCACACTCATTTTAACTCTTACTCACCACACACATATTTTTATGGTCAAACCACGACTTATTATGACTTAGGGCTGCACAATAAATCAAGATTACAATCACGATTATTTCATTTAATACTCCAAATCATGTATTTCTAACTTAGATTTAAACTGCTCTGAACGGGTCCCAGTGAGTTAGACAACCCTTACTGGTTCAATCTGTAACGCCCAGCAAGCTCCTCAAGGCAAACGGAGATAACTGAAGCCATTGCGGTGTATTTACCAAAAGGGTTAGAGTTAGGTTTGTGAAGGGTTGAGAGACGCTCTGTCTGCCTGGGGCTGCAGGTTCATCACTACACATCCGTTATCAGCTGTGAATACAGTATATAGCAACATGAAATATGCATTTAATTGCAAATCTATTGATCATGTAATCACACAATTCATCGGCAATTACAATTGATAACCGTGCCGCCCTATGATGACTTATTATATGAAGTACAATCGTAAACAGGCTGAGCTTCAGTCTGACGGCGTCACTCTGCCGTCTTTGGGCCAAATTGCTTCTCTACCATAATTACACCCGTACAACAAAACAGTATCTCACGTGAATTCATTCTTCAATATTAAACTGCTACGGTGCTACCCTTTGTTTTCCTGCTGAACAACAACATTGGAACGTGGCATAAACTTAATTCTGCTTTTCTTAACAAGCCAAAGGTTGTGTGTTGTTTTCTTTTTTTATTGAAATAGACAGACGAGACGACTCGAGACAAGAGGAGAACGGAGGCAGAACTTCTGATGAACATTATCAGTCAACACAGTCGCTGCAGAATCCAAGTGAACACTTGATAATTAAATCTTGAATCAAATTAAATAATTAAAGTCTTAAAGTCTAAAGTCTAGAATGATAGAGGTCAATTTCTGGCCTGACATTTCAGCCATCTGATTATCGTTGTATTTATTGTCACCGTGACAAATGGCAAGTCAAGTTTATTTGTATCGTAGCACCTTTCATATATAAGGCAGTTCAAAGAGCTTTACATGAGGCATTAAAAGACATTTAAGACCAGGACATTTATAAATACATTTAAAAAATAAACGAGTGCAAAAGGAATAAAAGTCTTAAAAGTTTACAGTTCAGCAGAAAGCGGTGGTTCTTCTGGAAGTTTGTTCCAACTATTTGTTGCATAGTAGCTCAACGCTGCTTCACTCTGTTTGGTTTTGACTCTGGGAATAGTTGACCTGAGGAGTCTGGAGGGCTCCTGGAAAGAGCAGTTGCCGCCCAACTCCAGCAACACATATCCAACCATGAGCTCTTTGAAACCCTTCAATCTGGTTTTAGAGCCCAACATAGCACAGAGACTGCCCTCATCAAGATCACCAATGACCACATCAATATCCTCATTCTCCTTGACCTCTCTGCTGCAGTGGGCACAGTCTGCCACACGCATATGTGATTATCTGGGCCTCACAAGTACTGCTCTCTCTTGGTTCCGGGCATATCTCTTGGACAGGAAACAGTTTGTCACCATCGGCAGCTCCAGATCCCCCCGAGCCCCAGTCAATCAGGGCGTGCCCCAAGGCTCTGTGCTCTTATTCTGACCACTCTTATTCACCATCTACATGCTCCCCAATGGCCAGATCATCCGCCGGCACGGCCTAGACTTCCACTGCTACACCGACGACACCCATCTCTACCTCAGCACCAAACCCTCCACCCAGCTCCCTCCCCAGTCCCTTGTCAACTGCCTGCACAATTTAAAAGTCTGGATGTCATCCAACACAAATAAAACTGAGCTCGTGGTTGTGGCCTCCAAGGCACTGCTCCGGAAGGATGGGGATCCTGTCCTGACCATCAACGGCTGCCTTCATCACCTCAGTCTGGAATATTGCAATGGAGTCTTATCCGGGGTCCCAAGCAAATCCCTGAATAGGCTCCAGTACATTCAGAACATCACCCCCACCCTCATCCACCTCCACTGGCTCCCAGTCAAGTACCGCATCGCCTTTAAAATCCTGCTCCTCACCCTGTGGAACTCACTCCCTGTGGAGATCCGCAATGCTGGGTTCATTGACATTTTTAAACAACGGCTTAAGACCTTCCTCTTCAGCCAAGCCTTTGGACCCAACTGCTGAATTGTGGCCCTGTGCTTGTTGCCTTTTTGTCCTTTGTTTGTCGTATTGTCTTCCTACTTCTTAACCTAGTTGTTTTTTGTTTCCTCTTTGTTTTTCACCTTATCTAGTTATCTCTCTTCTATTGTTAAGTGCCTTGGGTACCCCTAAAAATTAAAGTTATTATTATTATTATTATTATAATATTGGGTGAGCATTCCAGAGATGTATTTTGGTCCTACACCATTTAGTGACTTGTAGACTAGCAACAAATAAATACACATTGATTTAAAGTTTGACGGAGTGTCCTCTATTTCGATTTCCCTGCTTTCCATTTTCCCGTTGTGGGACTCGGGTCCAGCTGCAGCCCCGGAGAAAAGCCCCTGACGTGCCCCTGGGGACATCAATGTGCTAAAACAGATTGATAAGAAATACGTTTAGTTATGTTCCATTGTCAACAGTGTTCTGGTCTTTGAGGGTATTTAGTGGAAGAGAGCTTTAACTACCAATACATATTACATTAATGATAAAATAAAGAAAGTATCATTTAACATGCTGCAAAGGAATCACCCTGTAAAGCATGTACTAGAAAGATTACATGTAAAGAGGCTGTAGAAGCAAAAGAAACCATCGTCCATCTCTTGTTCCTCGTATCCATTGAATCCTTTTGGACAGATGTAGGCTGATCTAATCTAAAAATGTAACTGATGAAATGAAATATTTTCAAGGAGGTAATTGAATGTTAGTGAGTTTGACCAAACAACTATTCATTGGTCATTCTACCAAAAGAGGCCTTTTGCCATTTTCACAAGTTGATTTTTAAAATCTTATTTGTGCTATCTAGACTCAAATTTATATCTTCATATCTTTATATCTGTGTATATCAGCACAGAGTTTTAAAGTTGCAACAATTCATCCAGCTCACTTTGAAGTAAAAAGTATAAATAAGCTGAAAATCATCCAAATGTTTGAGGTTTCAAACATACAACAGGACCTTGGGTAAACCAGGTAAAACAGCACACGAAAAAAAGGAAAATATAAGCTTTTATTCCAAACATGCTTCAAACAGATCTGTGTTTCTGTTATTGGAGCTTATATTGTGTGTAATATATCAGTTGGTCAAACAAGCTAGGATTACTGACTCCGCCCCCTGGTGTTTGAAGTGTGTAAATGAAAACAAGGAGTAGTCTACATGGTGGCGCAGCTGATCGATAACATTTAGTTCATATTACGAACCATCCGAGTCACCAGAGGCCAGAGGGGTGTTCCACGAAGCGAGCTTACCACTTATCCAGGCTTATTTCGCTTAGTCTGGCTCATTTTCAGGTTTATTCGGTTCCACAAAGCAAGCTCAGCATAGTTCAAGCCAAGTTGCTGTGGCAACTTATGCTTCCAAACTAGCCTCGGGGCAGGCTAGATATCAGGCTAAACCACAGTTGAAGCTT
The DNA here is from genome assembly GCA_034670405.1 of Hoplostethus atlanticus. Lineage (NCBI taxonomy): Eukaryota > Metazoa > Chordata > Actinopteri > Trachichthyiformes > Trachichthyidae > Hoplostethus > Hoplostethus atlanticus. The sequence goes on along the minus strand of JAXDDX010000421.1, from coordinate 26,994 downwards.
AATCGGTGCTCCCGTAACACTGATCCGACTGAAACGCAATGATTTTCAAACAAGGTTCCGCCATCCTAATGTTCAACACTATTACCCTAGACCTACACTATCAGACATAAAATGTAACGTTAATAGAAAATATAAAATATAAAATGATGTAGGCTGTATCGGGGATACAGTCACGGTTCAGAGCGTTGTTAGGCAACCCCATTTAACCATGAGTGTCCAGCGAGACCTCAAGTGCCGTATTGCTTTTAGAAAACGGTTACAACTTATAGAAATAATTATTTGATGACACAATAGTTTTATTTTCTAAATTATTTTTATTTAACAAATTCATTGAAATAATAAAGTATCTTGAATATATGTCAAGATGTTTCCACGGTTGCTAGGAGACGCATTCACTGTTTCTGTATGGGATTTACAGTCACTGTAGAACACGCTTTCAACCGATCAATTTCCAGGACGGAAACAACCGATTTCATAAAAATATAATAAAAGTAAGAACCAGCCCGAACAGCTCAGTCAGTAGAGCATGAGACTCTCAGTCTTAAGGTTGTGAGTTCGATTGTGATGTAGTGAGATGAAACCTTACGTACAGCCTTTACTACATCATTTATGGCGATAGATAGTACATTTACAGTCTTGAGGTTTCATATATGGCATGGTTTCATTAATAATATTTTTAGCACAGCTTTTCAGATCTTTAATTTTGTTGGAACACATGATATTTAATAAGGTCTATACAATTTGTTCGTTTTTAATTCAACAATTACTTACGCATTCAATCTAGCAGCAATTCGTTGCCAATCTTTCTCTCTCCCTTTTATTTAATGCAATCGTATTTCCCTTTTCATTGTAATATGGCTGAATTCTCCATAGACCTCCACTAAAAGTCGCTGTTCAGTGGCCGTGAACATTGCGGCTCTGTCTTTACCGTCATTTTTCGCCATGATGAATCGATCAGATCCATGATCGACCTCTCGGGCTGCTTAAATAAACTGTGTATAAATGTGCACGCGCAATTATCTGGATTGCTTGAGCCTGGCTCGGTTTAGCCCGATCACGGTAGCTTGACTTGGGCTTTGTGGAACCGCTTTAGCCCCGATTGATTTGTCAGGTTAATTCAAACCAGGCTTGCGAGGTTAATCGCCACTTTTCTAAGCCTGCTTTGTGGAACAGCCCCAGCCCCCTGGAGTGTCAGGGGGCAAGTCAAGACTCCGTGTTCATGGTGCAGAGAGGGTCGAGTACTACCAAACCCTTTGAGCCACGTTGACGAGAAAAGGAATAGCAACGTGGATCGATCGATACAAATAAACATAAACTATGTGTGAATAACGTGAAAATATCGATTGAAGTGAACAAACCTGCTCTGTGTAACCGGATTTCAGGGTTCAAAACAGCGTCCAGTAGTTTCCGTTGTCGGTCGTTCTCCTGTTGTGAACGAGAAACTTCCTCCTCGTACTCTGCTATCGTTCTTTCAAACAGCCCGAATATCTCTTCAACAGCCGCAGTTAGTCGCTGCTTCATCGTCGCTCTCAGCATCTGGACTCGAGACATTTTCACACAATGAGAAGAGACGTCTCTGCAGCCTAGCGTCGCAGCTAAACCATTAGCAAGCTTGCGTGGGCGCAGAGTTGTGACGTCACGTTTACGACCAGTGGGATGGAAACGTCATCACGTCGCCCTTTGTTGAGTTCGTCTAAAACTCAGTTTGGAATTATAGTAATGGATATTGTATTACCAACAAAATCCGAGATGTTTCTGGGCAGATGCAGCAGGCTGAACATGCTGCCGTGTCTGCTTCTCGTCTGGCCCATAGGTCACCTCTCTCTCTGAATCATGGCGCTGCCTTACAAACAGCCGCGGATGAGGAGGAGAAACAGATGTGGTCACGTCGTGGTTTCTGATAGTGATGGCCGATTCGCGAACGAATCGTTCAAAAGAACCGAATTAGTTAAGTGAGTGAGCTGATTCGACTCGCACACGCGACTGAATTGATTCAGCAGCGGCTATAGCAGCGCCAGAAAAAAAAAAAAATATTTAAAAAATCACCAGTTAATTTATCAAACAACATCTTAAACATTACAAAAACTGTTGTCAATGTATATAGAATGTAATAGATCGCTACATTATTACATTGGCCTTTTTCATAATCCAATATGGCTCCTTGATCCGGCGGGTAAGCGGAAGTAGTCTCTCTCGTTCATCGGACGAGAACCGCTGATCCGACTGAGCGGCTCGCGAACGAGTCGAGAGAGACTGAGCGGCTCGCGAACGAGAGGGCAGATGAACGAGAGAGACTGAGCGGCTCGCGAACGAGTCGAGAGAGCAGATGAACGAGAGAGACTGAGCGGCTCGCGAACGAGTCGAGAGAGCAGATGAACGAGAGAGCAGATGAATATCGGACTTCTCGGACTCAATCGGACATCTCGCGAACCGAGAGAGCAGATGAACGAGAGAGCAGATGAATATCGGACTTCTCGGACTCAATCGGACATCTCGCGAACCGAGAGAGCAGATGTCCGAGATGTCCGAGCGGTTCACGTCTGATGAACGAGAGAGACTACTTCCGCGTACCTGCCGGATCAAGGAGCCATATTAGATCGTGAAAAAGGCCAATGTAATAATGTAGCGATCTATTCTGCACACATTGACAACAGTTTTTGTTGTTTAAGATGTTTTTAATAAATTAACTGGTAATTGGGTAAACTATAAGCCATTTAACATTGGTCAACAAAACTGTCTCTATTAGAAAAAGAAAGTCAAGAGCACACGAAATAAAATGAAATCAATAGCAATACTCTGTGTAAATACTATAAATATTATTATTATCATTAACCTGTAGTTTAGTTGGTGTTTTACAGTTGGTTACACATCTGGTTTGAAAGGGGTGGCACTCGTGTGATTCCATTACTAGTATAGCTCAGTTAGTAGAGCAGCAGACTCTCATCTTGAGGATTGTATGTTCAAACCTCACATGGGATGGTATGTTTTTGTTGGTGAATCATAATGAATCGATTCAGAATCGATGCACTTCTATCGGACGGCTCGAAAGAATCGAGTTAGTTAAAAGAGTCGGTCTTCCCATCACTACCAGGGAGCTCTGGAGGACAAAGTTTGAGGAGAAAAAGGTCCTGTAGTGTGAAAATGTCTCGAGTCCAGATGCTGAGAGCGACGATGAAGCAGCGACTAACTGCCGCTGTTGAAGAGATATTCGGGCTGTTTGAAAGAACGATAGCAGAGTACGAGGAGGAAGTTTCTCGTTCACAACAGGAGAACGACCGACAACGGAAACTACTGGACGCTGTTTTGAACCCTGAAATCCGGTTACACAGAGCAGGTTTGTTCACTTCAACCGATATTGTTTGCCTTTTATGTTGTGATTAACTGTTGAGGTAGCATATTGATCTCAGTGACGTCATGCAGTACTGATGGCGTGCTGAGGTTAATTTACCATCATGGTTTTACAGGAAGTCTTTCCTGCGGCCATCAGACATTTTAACGCACGCCCCCCCCCCGGCCACTGACCAAGTACAATTCCAGGAAACTAAGAGACATTAGTTATCAATTGGACTGGGCCCATGATTAGGCAACACTGAGGGCTCTCCATTTTGGAATAACAGACCAAATTACTGGAAATAACCTACAGCGAGGGGGGGGGGGGGGGTAAAATCCCATTGGTAGAAAGACCAAAGGAGGAAGTATCTCGAAATAACTATATAACCTGTGTGTATTTCATGTATTATTACTCAGGTCTTTTTGTAATAAAGATCTTTAACGAAGGACTTCTTCTTCTGGGTGATTTTTCCACCACAGTTTCTTGAAGAGGAAGGGTCAGGGTAGTGTTTCTTGAAGAGGAAGGGTCAGGGTAGTGTTTCTTATAGAGGAAGGGTAGGTTCTGAAGGAGGTCAGGGTAGTGTTTCTTGAAGAGGAAGGGTCAGGGTATGGGGCGCCAAATGTAACTCACTGATTTTCGTCCACGAAATCCATTCCGTGATACACGGCATGCATTTTGTCCAGCAACAAATCCATTTCGTCCGTTACCAAATCAAGTTCGTCCGCATTTCGTGCGGTACGAAATTCATTTTGTGAAATTCCCAAAAGTTTTGGAATTGCTCCGGTAGATCGCCTCAGTCAGCAGTCGTGTGTCTGACAAGTGTCTGACAACATAACGGAAAGGATCCTACAGAGATAGACCTTTTAACAACTCACCTCATCTTTCAGATTTCACAGCGAGACTTCTCCTTGAGCGAGACTTCTGTTTCTGGTTAAACAAAGGTCCATCTCTGTAGGATCCTTTCCTAATGTTGTCAGACACTTCCAATAACAATCTGAACCTGTCAGTGGCAAAAACAAGCATCTTTAGTGGACCTACTTTGATCGGCCCACTTGCCCCAAAGGATTACGTTGCAGCCATAGCAGCCCGTTTTGCAACTGCCAACTGAGGCGATCTACCGGAGCAATTCCAAAACTTTTTGTTCCTATTTTGCGGTAGAAATGACTGTAGCGTGTTGTGCTTCGTTATGAACGATGAGACTATTTGGTCAATTCTGAAAATTGACAATTATTAAAATTATTCTTAGTAATTAATATCTTATTAATTAACACTCGCGGGGCACCACCAGTTTACACTGGAATTGTCTCTTTATAATGATATCAGTCTAATAATCAAAAGAAGTGAGCTCTAGATTTCAGTGATTTTCTACCTTCATGTCCAGGATATATCAGTAACACACAATAGTCAGTTCTTTATAAATACAAAGATTTATTAACTGATTAAACACAAAGAATAATGATAGATACATGTATGTACAATATGTACAACAAAGTTAAATGAAATGAGGGCAGATAATATTGGCAAATAATAGTGGCAGAGAATATGGCAAATAGCAATTGCAAGGAAGTTGGCACCGACCAAACGACCTGAGCTGTAATACGTCTAATTGCGGCAATGTGGCAACAGCGAAAGATGGCTTGCAGGACAGCTGACAGTCTGGTACTTGAGCTGAGAGAAGAGCTTTGAGCCAGGTTCAAACTTAGTTACAGGACGGGCTGCGGGACGGGCTGCGGGACGGTTGAGTTGAGTTTCTTGATGTTCCTTGATGTTTCTTGATGTCTTTCCGCCTGAGTATTTGCCCGTTCGCCCGTTGCAGGAGTTGTCCTCCTTTGTTCATTCGAGTTCGTGAGAATTCATGTGCTGAGCTGAGCCCAAGGGTCAAGGGCTGAGAGGGTTTTATGGTATGTCAGGAGTGGTAGGTGTTTCCCTCATTTTCATGCATCAGATTTACACCTGATGAACGGTGATCAGCATCCCCTGAAACTGCATTTCCAGCTCAGGTTCGGAAAACATAATTTGTCTTGATCCTTTGGGGATGCAAGTGACATATTCAATCACCTAACAACAAATAGCTTTGTATGACACCAAACATCACTGTCTTACCACAAAATACTGGCGAGTAAACCAAAAGTCCTGATAACACATTCTGTGTGCCTTGAATAATCAAGATACTACATTGGGGAGTAGGGCACATCATCGGCCACAGGATGTGAAGTTCAAATCTAATAAAACGTATACAGAAAGCACATTTTTGCAATACATTCCAGAGTTTCTTTGTTCACTATTTCTGTGTCTCCCTTGGAAGGCAGATTAGGTACATTTCCCCGGCCCTTATCATCGGTCCCATCTCCTAATGGCACCAGAGCGGCTAGTCGAACCTGCAGAGTGTTACTTTTTGGCAGCTTTATGGGGGAAATCCACCTTTTGCTGCTGTTGGGAATTATATATTTGGCCGAGGCAAGATTGTCTTGTCTCGGCAAGACAATACAATACACTACAATACAATACACTAAGGCCGTCTGGAGGCCTCTTCTACAGTACAATGCAGGCCTTTTGGTTGCCTTTAATCAATTGGAAATTAGCACAAGAGACATGGTGTTCACAGGTCTAGAGGAAGGTGAGACAGAACTGCTTCCACTCAACTCAATTAACATAGGGACGACAGACAGAGGCTGAGGGGGATGAAAGGATCTATGTAAAATATCACATGGGTGTGTTTGTATAAAGGAACTTTATCATTATAATAATTATAATGATAATGATCTTTATATAAATAAACAAATAAATACATGATCTTTATATAAATAAAGATTATTATTCTGTAGCCTATTATTGGGGAGTAAGAATAACCTACACTATATAAAGGCTGTAGCCGTGCGTAATGGCTGTGCCAAATGATACAATGGCTGCTTTGGCGTTGCTGGAAGATATTGCTATTGCGCAATTTAGGTGAGAACGAGTCTTCAGAGACCGTACTGGTTTTCTGGTCCATGATGTTGACTGGCTAATGCGCCGCTTTGGATTTCCAAGAGCTGTTCTCTTGGAATTGTGTGTTGAACTGGACCCTGTGTTGGAACGGCACTCTCGGAGAAACCCTGCCATCCAGTTCCAGGGACGTCAGCGAGTTTACGGAAGTAGTAACGAGCTTCATAGCAATGCTAGTGGACACCATCGTCCCTACGGTGAAAGTTAGGTCCTTTCCTAACCAAAAACCGTGGGTTGATAAATCCATCCGCGACGCTTTGAACGCCCGCACTGCTGCCTATAACTCCGGTCTTGTATCCGGCAACATGGACGAGCACAAGGCAGCGTCCTATGGACTGAGAAGGGCGGTGAAGGAGGCCAAGAGGAGGTATAGGGACAGAGTGGAGTCGCAGATGGAGCAGCGCGACACCAGACGCCTATGGCAGGGGCTACGGACTATAACGGACTACCAGGGCAGACCCCCCGCAATTGTGAATGCCGACGCATCCCTAGCGGAGGACCTGAATTCATTCTATGCACGGTTTGAGGCTAGCAACAACAGCGCTAGCTCGCCGGCTAACAACATCACCGTTAGCGCAACCGGAGTGAGTTCTACCGCTGGGGATGAACACACACTCTCTGTGACCGAGCACAGTGTGAGGAGGGCTCTGACGAGGGTGAACACCAGGAAAGCTGCTGGTCCAGATGGCATATCTGGACGAGTACTGAAGACCTGTGCTAATCAGCTAGCTCCAGTGTTCACCACTATATTCAACATCTCCCTGGCTGAGTCTGTGGTCCCCGCCTGCTTCAAGAGATCCACTATTGTCCCTGTGCCCAAGAATGCTTCTCCAGCATGCTTGAATGACTACCGACCGGTGGCCCTCACCTCGGTGGTCATGAAATGCTTCGAGAGGCTGATAAAGGATTACATCTGCGCCTTCCTCCCTTGCTCCATGGACCCGCTGCAGTTTGCTTATCGTCCCAACAGATCCACGGATGATGCTGTCTCCCAGGTACTGCACACCACACTCTCTCATCTGGACAGCCGGAAGGGGGGCTATGTGAGACTGCTGTTCATTGACTATAGTTCAGCTTTCAATACCATAGTCCCCACCAGACTGGCTGGCAAGTTGATTGAGCTGGGACTGAACACCCCCCTGTGTGCCTGGATCCTGGACTTCCTGACCGCCAGGCCCCAGGTGGTCAGGGTGGGTAGACACACCTCCAACCCCCTCACCCTGAACACAGGATCCCCCCAGGGTTGCGTCCTCAGCCCCCTACTGTACTCCCTGTACACACATGACTGTGTGGCCAGGTTCAGCTCCAACACCATCATTAAGTTTGCGGATGACACAGTGGTGGTGGGCCTGATCTCCGACAACGACGAGAAGGCCTACCTGGAGGAAGTTGCTGATCTGTCACTCTGGTGCCAGGACAACAGCCTCCTCTTGAATGTCACCAAAACTAAGGAGCTGATTGTGGACTTTAGGAGGACACAACAACAGAGGACGTACTCACCACTGGGGATTAATGGGAATACTGTGGAGAGGGTGAGCAGGTATAAATACCTGGGAGTCAACATCACCGAAGATCTGACATGGTCCACACACACTGACACTCTGGTGAGAAAGGCGAGGCAGCGCCTTTACCACCTCAGGCAACTGAGGAAATTCAAAGTCTCCCGGAGGATCCTTCAGTCCTTCTACTCTGGAGCTGTGGAGAGTATCCTGACAGGAAGCATCACTGCCTGGTTTGGCAACAGCTCCGCTCAGGACAGGAAGGCTCTGCAGAGAGTAGTGCGTTCGGCCGAGCGCACTATTGGAATTACACTCCCCACCCTGCAGGACTTGTACACCAGGAGGTGCAGAACCAGAGCCTGCAGGATCATGAAGGATCCTCACCACCCCAACAACGGACTGTTTCAGCTGCTGCGGTCAGGCAAGCGCCTCCGTAGTCACGCTGCAAAAACAGAGAGACTGAGACGGAGTTTCTTTCCTCAGGCCATCAGGACTGTGAACTCCGACCTCACCAGGGCCCCCACCAAGACACACACACTGCCCCTCTTATGCACACACACACACACTTAGGTAAAGACTACACATAATTTATAATTTATATTACACATACAATTTTCCCTTTTTTTACTATATTTTTTTATAAAGTGCTCTTATTGTAAATATTGTGTTGTTTTTTTATATAGAGCTCTTAAAAACTGTGACATTGTAAATATTGTGTTGGTTTATTGTAAATAGTGTGAACCTGTTATTTTGCACATTTCTGCTGAGCATTGCCACTTTGCATTTCACTACACACCTCGTGTGTGTATGTGACAATTAAACTTCTTGAATCTTGAATCTTGAATCTTGAATCCCCGTCCATCTACAGGTATTGACAACGTCGTTTTTAGCGACGGGGACGTTTCAGCTGAAGCTTGCGGACAGATCAGGGATATCCTGAGCTGCCCTGAGCCGGGTCATGCCCATGGCGTGGGGTGGCATAATTTCTTTGAGTAATCTGAGGGTAAAATCTACGTGGCTATGTAATGTAATGCTAAAATATTAATGTTTAAAACAACTGAGGCACGCAACTGGATTGCCAGAGAGGTCATGGATGGATCTGAAACAGTACATGGCAAACTGTTTGTCAAATTTAGCTCTGGCGAACACATAGACGGACAGTGTAACTGAGGAGAGTTATTTTATATGATGCAAACATAAAGATATGTGGATTATGTTATGTTGATATGTATGATGACTAGCCAGTACACCACTGCACACCAGTTTTATGTTTTATGTATTATTATGGAAATAGTAGATGTAAAATACCCAACAGTGTGATTGTAATGTGCCATTGTATTTACACCACGTACTATTATCATGTGTGACCTGCCTTGATTTTTGTTTCCTCTATACAAGGGGTTTTGTTTTTCAAGAATGGTCACTTCTGCTCACAACTTCTGTTCAGTCTTTTTGCCTCCCTGACAGACAAGATCCGGGAGGTCTTTTGGCCCAACATGAAGACTCTAGACCTTGGAATACCAAAATTCTTGGTACTTTTTGACTTGAGGATAAATGTTACAATTTATCCTCAAGTCAAAAAGTAGGGAATGTTGGGAATTATATATTTGGCCGAGGCAAGATTGTCTTGTCTCGGCAAGACAATACAATACACTACAATACAATACACTAAGGCCGTCTGGAGGCCTCTTCTACAGTACAATGCAGGCCTTTTGGTTGCCTTTAATCAATTGGAAATTAGCACAAGAGACATGGTGTTCACAGGTCTAGAGGAAGGTGAGACAGAACTACTTCCACTCAACTCAATTAACATAGGGACGACAGAGGCTGAGGGGGATGAAAGGATCTATGTAAAATATCACATGGATGTGTTTGTATAAAGGAACTGTATCTGCTTGGAGTTCTTCAGAGTATCCAGGCAGTGATGCTGTCGGAAATCTCTCCCTTTCAGCGCTGAACTGTATTAAATACTCATTGAATTCCTGAGATGTAGTTTGTTGCTGCTTTCTTCTTACGTTCATCACCACGACCAAAAGATAATTCCTAACACTGCAAAGGGGGTTCCTTGGGTTCCTGGGAGCACAGCAGGAACAGCAGTCTTGACCTCATAGGAAGACCCTGGGAGAGGAATGTGTTAGTCTTTGGGTGTTGCTGTGTATTTTGTATAGTCCGGAGAGGGGTGGGAGGCCGATGTCTCCTGCATACACTACATGACGAGTTTGTACAAATAAAGCCCAGGTTAAAAAAATACCGGAATTCCCCTTTAAGTAAACGAGAATTTGAAAACAAGGAGCAGGAGACAAAGCAAGCTTTCTTCAGCAGCAACAACAGTGACAGTGCTGCATAGCCTACCAGTCATAAAAGTCATTATTTCTTTTAGTGAGGAAATCGACCCACAGCGTTACAGCTGATGTCGGCATCCACAGCAATCTAATAACCTCATGTACAAAGGAAATGAAGCGCCATACTTTAAAACTTTATCATTAGACTAGAAATGACAACCAAATTCAACAATATATCCAGAGGGCTGGGGTGGCGCTGAGGCAGGTTGGAAGACTGGCAGCTTTGGTGTCCACGGTTGACCTGCCGAGAGACGCAACGCTGAAAAGCGATGGTCAAGACCAGGTCGACTTATGCTACTGTGATGTAAATAAAGCTGGCTGCCAACTTGTGAACTCTTTACTCCTGCCTCTGTCTCTGTCTGTCATGGCCCCGGGGGTAGAGGTCGCTTTATCTAAATCACAGCAAACTAAAACAACCCGCTTCCCTGCGTCGTCTCGGCCAGCCTGAGCACCTTCCGCCTTTTCATAATATGACTTTATTCTCGAAAGGTTAGGACTTTATTTTAGATTATTACCTAAAATGCCATCGTATTATAGTAGGGCCAATCAAAGATTTCGAGAATAATCTCACAAGAGGACTCTTTACGAGAAAAAAGTCAGAACATTTCAAGAATAAAGTCGTAATATTATGTGAATAATAATGTCATATATATTATGAGAATAAAGTCCTAAAACTATGAAAAAAATAATCAGCATCAATACAATCATACAACATTTTTTTTTTGTATTTTATACATTCTTGTTGATACTGTTATGCTGCTGCAACCCCAGAACTTTCCCCTGGGGATCAATAAAGTGTCTGTCTGTCTCATCCTTACCTCCAGGTGTCCAGCAGCTGCTGGTCAGTAAAGAAGAGGTTCCCCCTGAGCAGCAGCAGTGGAGCCCCAGTCTGGACCAGGAGGACCCAGAGCCCCCACACATTAAAGAGGAACAGGAGGAACTCTGGACCAGTCAGGAGGGAGAGCAGCTTCAAGGCCTGGAGGAGGCTGATATCACCAAGTTCCCATTCACTCCTGTCCCTGTGAAGAGTGAAGATGATGAAGAGGAACCTCAGTCCTCACAGCTTCATCAAAGCCAAAGTGAGGAGAACAGAGAGGCAGAGCCTCTAGCCAGCACCTCAACTGAACAGATGAAAACAGAAGCTGATGGAGAGGACTGTGGAGGACCAGAACCAGCCAGTAACTTAGATCCAGCTAGTGATTTACAACCAACTAGTGATGACCAGCTCCTCTCTTCATACTGTTCTGAACCTGAGACTGAAGACAGTGATGATGACTGGAAGGAGACTAGAGAACCTCAGTCAGGATTAGACACCCTGAAAAACAATGAGACCCTTGTAAATGATGTGAGATCCCATACTGGGGAAAAAAAACATTGCTTGTTCAGTTTGTGGTAAAACATTTAGCTGCCATAGAAACCTGAGGAGACACATGAGGATTCATACAGGGCAGAAACCTTATAGCTGTTCAGTTTGTGGTAAAACATTTCGCTTCTGTGCAAACCAGAGGGAAGACACAATGATTCATACAGGGGAGAAACCATATAGCTGTTCAGTTTGTGGTAAAACATTTAGCTGCAGTGGAAACCTGAGGAGCCACATGAGGATTCATACAGGGGAGAAACCTTATAGCTGTTCAGTTTGTAAGAAAAGTTTTACCCAGAATTCAGCAATGCATAGACACATGAAAACCCACACTAGGGATAAACCCCTTAGTTCAGTTTCTGGTTAAAGATTTATCTCTTCTTCAGATATAGACAAACACATGATCAGTCATACTGGGGTAAAACCCTTTATTTGCTCAATATGTGGGAAAGTTTTTGGGTTGAAAGGACACCTGGGGGGTGTTCCACAAAGCAAGCTTACCACCTAGCCAGGCTTATTTCACTTAGTCTGGCTCATTTTCAGGTTTATTCGGTTCCACAAAGCAAGCTCAACATAGTTCAAGTTGCTGTGGCAACTTATGCTTCGAAACTAGCCTGCCTTGCATGTAATGTATGTTTACATTTTTACATGTACTGACATTTTCAAATATATTTTGTGTTTTAGGATCCAAAGAATCCTGGAATTTCAGGATTTTGTTTTTTTGTTTCAACTTTTTATTTTTCACAAGTACAGTAATTTACGATTTGAAGCAAGTTGCTGCATTTCTGATTCATTCTTGTTACATACTTAGTGGTTACATACATTACTTTAGTACAGTCAATAAAGTGAAAAGGTGTTATTCTTATTCTATAATGAAATACTGATTTATGTGAAAAATCATCCAAACTTCAAAGATAAAATTTCATCATTTATGTAATGCTCCCTGTTGTTAGTGTTTTTCAGGTTAGTGTGTTATGAGTGACTGTATGCTTTCTGAGTGAGAATTGTTGCCAGTGTTCTGGTGGAACGACCTTATTTTGAGACATGTATGAAGTGTTTTGGTGGTTTTGGAGGTGAGATTAACTGTTTGGCCAAGATACATATTGGTAATGCATGTATGAAGAGTTTTGAGTGGCTTCAGTATTGACCGAGGTTAGTTAGCAATCGGAAAAAACTGTGAAATGGTTAACAGTTGGATGGTGGATGATTTTTTCTATACAAAGGAATATTAAAAGAAAATATTACAGATCTGAATAGCAGTGGCGGCTGGCCAATAGAGGGCGCTAGGGCACCGCCCCACCACTCCCCAAATCCTAGACTTCATTGAATAAGACTTTAAAAATTACTTTCTTTTTTTTTTTTTTTAAATGAGCAACGTAAATATTATATAGTTAGTGAGTAGAATGTATAAAATGTAGATAAAAATTGTTCTACGTTGTCTAAAGTTACTGCTAGGTCACGTATTTCCGGCCTAGGGCGCAAAAATCTTTGACTCTCGTTATAAGTTGTACATGCGCAGTTCGCTCCTCTCAATACAAGAGATAGGAGCTTGGTTGGTTGCAGTCCATGCCTCGAAGAATTCAGGCCGTCATAAAAGCCCGAGGAGGAGCAACAAAGTACTAATTGTGATTTTTTTTTTGTTGATGATTCCATAATTTTTTCCTCAACATTGAGTGATTCCATAATTTTTTCCTCTACTTGATCTGGAAAAAAGTATGTCAGTAATTAAAATATTTTAATCTAATTTGTTTGAGGTATGTTTCATAAAGCCAGAATGTTCAGCTATTAAACAAAATTAGTTTTGTGTCAGATCTGTGATTTGTTTATTTGCTATGAAGTAAAAAAGCTGGATGAACATCCTCTAAGTGTGCTGATTCCATAATGTTTGCCAGGGGTGGTACATCTGACATAAAATGCGCCAGAATGAGACAATATACTTGGTCGTTTTCAAGGAGCTGGTTTAGTAGGAAGGCTTGGCTATGTAGTGACACCAATGCTTTATTTTGCTTTCCCTGCACCCTTTTTCAAACGACAGGTCCTCAGACCCAGCATGGATTCAGACAGGTTTGAATGATTTAAACCACATATCAGAAAAATCAAAAGCAAATGTTTGGGAAAGTAAACATAGCTGCTCAGCTTGATGAAGGCTACAGGATAGGGATCTGTAAGCATAATGAAGAGGTTGACAAAAACAAGACAAGGCACATCCTGTCTAAAATAATAAACTGTCAAGTTCTGTGGTGCCATAGAGTCATTGAGAAATGTGCATCTCTCAAGGAGAGAAGGGCAAAAGTTATGTACAAAAAGTTGAAGCCACAAGGTGGCAAAGTCATATGGCTTTGAGCCAGTTCACTCAGCGTTTTGATGGCACTGGGTATTTCAAATGTAATACCATATTAATACATTTTTTTCTTAAATGTTATTTTCTATTAGGTCTTACTGTGTTCATAACTTTCTGCCATTGTCTCAGGGTTTTGTGTTGTCAGATTTCTGTTGCACTTATCGAGGCACTTTTCGGTTACTTTAGCCTTTCACCATTACATATTGTAGTATAAAAGATAATTATTATAAAGAATTTGCACTAATTGAAGTACCTTAACTTACCTTAAGCACGTTTCATTACAACAAATGTTCATTCAGCTCAGCAAATACAAATAAAGGCCTTTTCATTTATTTAAATACACTGATGAACCTTAGTACGTACATGTTTGTTTGATTTTTGGTATAGCCCCCCCTGGAGAAAAATGCACCAGCCGCCACTGCGTACAGGTTTAGCATTACTGAAAGTTGGCATGATGAATGCATACTTATCAGTCCATTCTTTATTAAAGCTGCCGTTTTCCACGTCAACTTTACGCTTTAGGCTCTTTGAGAGTGACATTTTTGCTTGCCATTGATGTACTATGTGACAGCTCCCCAAAAGTGAAGCCAAAATATCTCAATCGCCCCCTGGTGGCTGGCTGCAGTATAAATGTTAGGAGTCTGTTGACACTGATATAGGCTAATAAAAATATCATACATTTTCTAAGAAAGTGAAAATATTAAACAATAATATGCTAATTAGGCCTAAATATATATTGTTTTATTTGAAAGTCCGGTCCCCGGACAAATGTAGTTGATGACCCCTGGTGTAGGGTAAAGGTATGGGATCAGTTAACTCTCAATATTCCCAAATAAATCTAACACGATTCACAAATATATTTTTCAGTGCACAAACAAATATTCAACGTTTCATATAAAGGTAAAACAAATCCACATATACAGTAAATGAAAGAAGGTTCAGAAATAAATTAGTGTTCACAAATGTCTGCTTCCGATGCACACACAAATATCTCTTGTTTTATATAAATGTAAAACAAATCCACAAATATACTTAGTTAAAAACAGCTGCAGTGTTCATCTAAAACATATTTAACACATTTATAAACCTCCAGACACTGAACCTCATTACATTTCTGTGTGGATTTTTCAGAGTTTCCTGACGTGGTTAGATTGTCACAGCCCGGCTCCTAGGCCATGACAAAAACGGGAAGGGACGCAAAGGATGGCAGTAAAATAAGAGTATTTATTATAATAAAGTAAACAACTGAAGAAATAACTAGAAATATGGAGTGTGTCAGTCAGTAACATCAGTAATGTAAATGTGGATGCATGAGCAGTGGAGTGTATAGTGTTGTAATGCAGAAACAAAGCTAAAGTCAACCGAAAGCAAAAAGCCTGTAGCTGCTGGCTGGGAGGAATGCAGGTGAGAGAGCGCCTCGAACAATGCTGGGAGTTGGCCTTTTATGCCATGAGAGCACTAGGCCCAGGTGTTCCGAATCTGGCTGACTGCCACGCCCGCTTTCCTCTGGTACCTCTATGACACCTAGGGAAACAGTACAACCACACCAGCATCAATACAGTACAGAATAGGTTAGGCAGGGGCCGTCACACCACCCCCCTGAAAGTCGGTGTCCCCCAGGAGATTACCGACACACTATGAACCCACCCCACATTGGCACTAATTACAATTACTCAAAGAAATATATAAATAAATAATAATACACAACCCTCGTCCTGGATACTCTGCCTGTAACTTGCCCCACCCATCCTCAGCAACCCTGGTACCTGAGAAGCAAATTAAGACAGGCACAGCAAGAACAGGTGAATAAGACAGTACAACAGGGCAATATATTAAGCTCAGGTCACACTAGTAACTAATCAATAGAGAGGAGCGCGTGACAAGGCATCAGCGATAACGTTGTCTGTTCCTTTAATATGCCTAATATCGAGGTCATAGGCCTGAAGAAATAATGCCCACCTCATCAACCTCTGGTTTGAACACTTAAGGGAATGCAAAAAGGTCAGAGGATTGTGGTCCGTGTAAACCAGAATCGGTCCTCCTGCTCCTACATATACGTTGAAATGTTGTAAAGCCCAAATAAGTGACAACCCCTCCTTCTCAATAACAGAGTAGTTACGCTGGTAATTATTAAACTTTTTTGAGAAGAAACTGACTAGCCTGAACACCCCCTGGTCATCACCCTGGAGCAAGACGGCACCTGCTCCCACCAGGCTGGCATCTACTTGGAGCGTGAACGTTGGATCAAAACAAGGAGCAGCTAGAACAGGAGAAGAGCATAGGACAGACTTCACATTATCAAAAGCTAGCTGACAGTCAGACGAACTAACAAACTTTGCCTTGGCCTTGAGCAGTTTGGTGAGAGGGAACACAACAGTAGAGAAGTTTTTGCAAAAACTCCTATAATAGCCCACTAAACCCAGGAACCTTTGAAGTTCCTTTTTTGTTGTGGGTTGTGGATATTTGGCTACAGCCATGACTTTGGTCTGGATTGGGGCCACATGACCCTGCCGCACCACATGGCCGAGGTATGTCACTGTAGCCATGGCAAAGACACATTTGGCCAAGTTAATGGTGAGCCGCGCTTCAGCCAAACGGTCAAACAGCGCCCGGATGTGCTGAAGGTGCGAGTGCCAGGTATCACTGTAAATGATCAAGTCATCCAGATAAACCGAACAACCTTTTAAACCTGACACTACACGGTTCATCAAACGTTGAAATGTCGCGGGGGCGTTCTTTAACCCAAATGGCATCACCTTATAAGAATAGAGGCCGGACGGAGTGATAAAAGCGGAAACCTCCTGCACACGCTTGGACAAAGGTACTTGCCAATACCCTTTAAGCAAATCAAATTTGCTGACAAACTTTGCAGACCCCACTTGATCTATGCAATCATCTATACGCGGCAAAGGAAATGAGTCAGATTTCGTGACAGAATTTACTTTCCGTAAATCGGTGCAGAATCTAGGTGTTCCATCCTGCTTCGGGACCAAAATACACGGAGAAGCCCAACTAGATGACGATGGAACAGCAATGTTGTTTTTGAGCATATATGCAACTTCAGCATCCAAATAATCGCGTTTACCTGGGGCCATACGGTAAAATCGTTGTTTAACGGGCTGAGCATCTCCGACATCAATATCATGTTCAATCCAACCGGTCTGTGAAGGAATGTCACCGAATAAACATGGATACTTGCGCACCAACTCCGACAGTTCACTATACTTTGACTCCGGCAGATAAGCCAACAACTTGTCCAAATTACCGAGCGATTCTGAATTTTTTAACCGCCCGTACAGCAAACTTTCGTCAGGCTCCGGCACTCCATCTCCCCTCCCTCATGCGCCAAAACCTCTGAAGTCACAGCAAGAGCTGGGCGCACACCATCCATCAGATCCTGGCCCAAGTCGGTATCAACTACACGCCTGTAATACGGTTTTAGGAGATTTACATGGCAGAGACGTTTAGCTTTCCTCCGTCCTGGCATTGCTACGACATAATTCAAATCAGAAACCTTCTCAGCGATGGTATATGGACCTGCATACTTAGCCTGAAATGGCGAACCATTGATAGGCATAAGTGCAAGAACCTGGTCTCCTAGATTGAACTCATGACGCTCTGTCCGACGGTCATACAACATTTTCATTTTACTTTGGGACACACACAACTTTTCTCGTGCCATACATCCAGCTACAAACAATCGATGTCGGAAGCCATTTACATAATCAATCAAGTTGCTTGGCGGCTTAGTATCAACACAGTTCTCCTTCAGCACTGCCAAGGGACCACGCACAGCATGTCCAAAGACCAATTCGTTCGAGCTAAAGCCTGTGTTCTCCTGTACCGCCTCCCTCGCAGCCAACATCAGCCATGGAAGCCCCTCTTCCCAGTCTCTATCCAGCTCAGTACAGTACGCCCGCAGGAGAGACTTAACAGTCTGGTGGAACCGCTCCAAGGCACCCTGGCTTTGCGCATGATAAGCCGATGATTGGTTCTGTTTAATGAGCAACAGCTTCAATACTTGCCCAAACATATTAGATGAAAAATTTGACCCTTGGTCGCTCTGGACTACTTTAGGAATGCCAAATATTGAAATGAATTGCGACAACGCCTTAACCACAGCCTTAGTCGTAATCGACCTCAAGGGATACGCAGCCGGATACCTGGTGCTCTGACACATCACTGTAAGCAGATATTTACAACCAGACTTTGAACATGGCAACGGACCCACACAGTCCACAATGAGGTGTGTAAATGGTTCACTAACAACTGGGATATGCTGCAGTGGCGCAAGTTTGACATTCTGATTCGGCTTTCCTGTGAGCTGACACACATGACAGGTTTTGATGTATGCGGACACATCCCGCTTAACACGCGGCCAAAAGAAATGTTTAAGGATGTTAAGGTAGGTTTTCCGCACACCAAAGTGTCCACACTCGTTATGTGCCACCTTCAACACAAGGGCACGGAACTTAGTTGGCACCACCATCTGATAAAAATCATTCTTCACAAGATCTTCACCAACAGGAACCCACTTTCTAAACAGCAACTCATTATGCAAAAAGTATCTGTGTGCAGCACTCCTTATCTCAGAGTCAGGCAAAACACGCTCAAATATCTCTTTCAGAGAAGAATCACTACGTTGCTCCTCTACTACTTCACTGTGTGACAACGATAAAGGAAGCTCAGACAGCGACGGGACCTCCAAAACCACATCACTGTTACTGTCAGGTGACACGTCAGGATCTAATTTGCTCATGGCGCGTGTAATTACACACGATGAAAAGACCTCCGGCAACACACTGGAGCTCTCGTCAGCCACAAAATCAGATGGACAAGATGTAACCACAGGTGAGGGAGGAGTGTCAGCCCAAACTCTGCTACCAACCAGGCCGTTGCCCAAAATAAAGTTTATACCTTCGATAGGCAACGCCGGCCGCACCCCAACAACTACCTCGCCCTTAACCAACTCAGTTTAAAATCATCTTATGCAAAGGAACAGGGAGAATTGTCAACCCCATCCCACGACTGAGAACACGGTCACCGGTGTCAGTCTCTCCAGACAAAGGCAAAACAGAGTCAACAATATAGGAATCATAAGCCCCTGTATCCCTCAGGATTTTTATCGGGACTTTCACATCACTTCCTACAAGTGACACGAACCCATCGCGAATGAAAGGAGCATAAGCTGCCAAAACATCCGGTTCACAAGAATGAGAGGCAAGCGCGTCCGAAACTCAGCAGTCTTTAACAGGGGCAGCGAACGCAGCAGGCTTAACACTAGTTCTCATTCCCTTGGTTTTAGCCTTTAGCACAGGACACTCTGCCTTCCAATGTCCTGTCTCATGACAGTAGTTACAAACGTTACCGCTGTCAGAGTTGCCACCTGCTTTGAAGTCATGTCTCAAACCAACTTTCTTTGACCGTTGCATCCCAAACAAAACAGCAGCAAAATTGTTTCCTCGCTCACCAAAAACATTGCGAGCCAAAGAGCGCTCTCTAAAACTGTTCTTATGGAGCAACACATATTCATCAGCAGACATGGCAGCATCAGCAGCAGTGGTGACCTTTTGTTCTGTGATGTATTTTGCAATGCCTTCTGGAAGAGAATTTTTAAGCTGCTCCAGAATCATCAAGTCACACAAATCATCAAAAGTAGTGACGTCAAGCGCAGTTAACCACCGCTTAAAGTGAGTTAGCAGGTCTCTGGCAAACTCCACGTATGTTTGGCCATTTTTCCTCTCCCAGAATCTAAAGCGTTGACGATATGCCTCTGGTACGAGCTCATATACCTTAAGCACTGCAGATCTTATTTTAGAGTAGCTAGAACTATCCTCAAGACTCAAACATGAATAAGCCTCTTGTGCTTTACCTGAGAGGACACACTGCAGCATAAGGGCGCAGTCCGCATCAGGCCAGTTTCTAGCCTTAGCTACACGTTCAAACAACACAAAAAAAGTATCTGGATCTCTTTCGTTAAACTGTGGCAACAAGCGCAAGTTATTGGCATCAAAGCGTTACACCGAAGACCTGGGCACCTGTCCGCCCTGATCCTCACCAGACAACATGCCATCTCTGACCATAGACAAACGATATTTCTCCAAATCTAATTTCTCTGTCTCAAATTCCTTGCGGATTCTCTCTACTTCAATTTGCTTTTTAATTTCCAGTTCATGTTTCATTTTTTCATGTTCCATCTGCAATACCAAAATCTCTTTTTGTTGCTCAAAAGTTAATCCGTGTGTCTGAAAAGACAAAACAGTATGACTTGGGGACAACTCTTCTTTATCACCAGGCATTAGTCCTACTTCGATTAATTTTGTTTTTATAGACGCTTTAATATTTTCCTTGAGGCGTTTGTCTCCTACAACCACCACTGAAAAATGCTCAGCAATCATGAGAAACTGCTCTTTTGTGAAAGTATCTAAGGACTCCTGAGATGGAGCGGCAATGAAGTCCTCAACTTCTGACATTTCAAATATTCACAATTACAACCTGAGCAAATCAACCTTTACACACAACCGGACCAGACAGACACCACGTTTTACTCGTGCGCACAAAATAAACCTCAACCCGGTTTGGAGTTTCCCCGCTATCTAAAAACACCAATTTGACTAACTAAGCTCCCCCCTAGTCTTCGTGTAGCTACTTATGGCGGGTACTTATGCACTAAAGACCACTGGATCAGGAGAGCGACTAGCGAACCAGCAACCCTCCCGAAACCACGGACATGCTCCCAAGCCAAGCTTCAACCATGTTCGCCACAACACTACCCCAAACCAGCTCAACAAACTCAAAGGAGAACGCTGCTTCAGCCTACAAGGGAAAACTCCGCACCTAGTCACAAAAATTACACACAGGGCAACACCGTGTCATCGGGACCAGTTGATACAAGCATAAACAACGGGCAAGCAAGCTAAAAGTTTCTCCACAAAATCCGGCTAAGAAACAACTCTACAAAACTAATATAAAGCTAGGCACAAATTGTTCAACTTACCCTGCAAAGCCATCCCAAGTGCATTGTCCTTTCCCTCAAACAAACACACGCTCACACACGAGCAGACAATAGCTTCTACTGGCACAGGTGAACAAAGGAGCAAAGGCTCCAGGCGCGCCGCAAGCGCTCCAAACTTTCCATACACGCGCATCAAATCCACCGCACCAAGTCTGAAGCCAAAAAAAACACCTTCAATCCGGGGACAATCTACTCAATGTTGGCTATGATCAATAAACAATTCTGCCTTTTAAATGACCCAAAGCTGCAAACAAACACCAAACCAGGTACCAAATGCAAAACCACATTCCCAAACCTTACCTAGAAGTCGCGGCACAAACGAGAAAAAAACGATCCCGGACGAACCCCCATTTGTCACAGCCCGGCTCCTAGGCCATGACAAAAACGGGAAGGGACGCAAAGGATGGCAGTAAAATAAGAGTATTTATTATAATAAAGTAAACAACTGAAGAAATAACTAGAAATATGGAGTGTGTCAGTCAGTAACATCAGTAATGTAAATGTGGATGCATGAGCAGTGGAGTGTATAGTGTTGTAATGCAGAAACAAAGCTAAAGTCAACCGAAAGCAAAAAGCCTGTAGCTGCTGGCTGGGAGGAATGCAGGTGAGAGAGCGCCTCGAACAATGCTGGGAGTTGGCCTTTTATGCCATGAGAGCACTAGGCCCAGGTGTTCCGAATCTTGCTGACTGCCACGCCCGCCTTCCTCTGGTACCTCTATGACACCTAGGGAAACAGTACAACCACAACCACACCAGCATCAATACAGTACAGAATAGGTTAGGCAGGGGCCGTCACAAGATTCACAAATGCATTTTATCTAAAGGCCCTTTCTCTGCAGCCTATCAGACGTCTCTTTCCATTTCAGCCAATCACACTAGCATGTGATTTCAATGCTGCGTTCAATGTCCCTAATCTCGACGAGAATGGCGTCCGGTAGCAGTATTCAAAGTGTAAATTAAACATTTGAATTATGATCGTCTGGTTTTGCTAACGATGTGTTATTTACACAGCTAGAAAGGTTAGCTAGGTAATATTTGAACCATGTTAGGCCATTTTCACACTAGCCTAGTCCTTATTTCTGTATATATTTATTTTCCAGATTTATTTATTTCTTGATTTCTTCGTCCATATGATAATGGAGAGGTGTGGCTTTCATGTCAGCCACAGCAGTCAAGCCCAGAGTGGGTGAAAAACTTATTGAAACTTGTCTGAAACTTGTTTCAGCCCAGAGCTGAAAAACGTGTCTATACCAACGTAGTTAAACAACAGGTGAAGGTCTAGGAACAAGACTGTGCAGTCGATCCAAGCTTGCTGGTATCGATCAACCAATGGGAATACGGTGACACCATGACATAGTGTGATTGACAGCCCCCTCATTATCATATGGACGAAGAAATCAAGAAATAAATTAATCCGGAAATAAATATATACAGAAATAAAATTCAAAATCAAGAAATAAATAAATATGGTCATGAATAAATACAGAAATGAATGCTAAAATAAATAAATAAATAGGGGAATAAATGAGTACAAAAATGAATGATTAAGGAAATAAATAGTGAAATAAATAAATGCATAAATACCAATTCATAAAAATATTCATTAATTTCATTTATACATTTATTTATGTGTACATATATTTCTTTTTGCATTGAATTTATATTTATTTATTGATGTATTAATTAATTGATGTATTAATTTATTTATTTAGTCATTTATTTATTTTTTATTTTGGTTTCCACAGTTCTGCCAGGTAGGCATATTATTTTTTCACGTAGGCCTATGTTATTTCGGGTTTGGGGCTAGGTTGAATTAGTTCGCTGTTAATCAGATTGCGCCTCTGTATAGATTAGATTAGATGGCTCTTTATTGTAATATAGGTCCTATATATTCATGGAAGCACAGCTGCTTCAAAGTGCAAAGTTGTGCAAAATTTAAAAAAAGAAGCCGTTAAAGCTGTAAAATCAGATTCGACAGTCTGTAAATAAATATAACAACATTGAAATATGTTTTAGATGAACACTGCAGCTGTTTTTAACTTAGTATATTTGTGGATTTGTTTTACATTTATACGAAAAGATAGATATTTGAATGCGCATTGAAAAATATATTTGTGAAAAGCGTAATTTATATATAAATCGCAAAATACATTTATGTATTATGTATTTATTGTATTTATTTGTGAATAATGAGAGTTAACTGATCCCATATGAAGGGTAATAGTGTCGAACATTAGTTTGACACTATTAAAGGGACCTTGTTTGAAAAACATTGCGTTCCAGTCGGTTCAGTGTTACCGGAACACCCATTAAGCTTCAACTGTGGTTTAGCCTGATATCTACCCTGCCTCAGGCCAGGCTAGTTTTGAAGCATAAGTTGCCACAGCAACTCAGCTTGAACTATGTTGAGCTTGCTTTGTGGAACCGAATAAACCTGAAAATGAGCCAGACTAAGTCAAATAAGCCTGGCTAGGTGGTAAGCTTGTGTAACGCCCATGCATATTTCCCTTTTACTAACATTAGTCTACATTAAAAAGGGTGGGTACCACTTTAAGAGAAGTAAGTAGCACTTTGTTTTACGTTGGGTAACTTTTCAGCAGCGGCGTGATTTTACGTTAATTGTAACCACGTTGTACTTACTCTATGCAGACCAACGCTACCGCTAACTGTTTTAGCATAGATAAAGTTAGTGCATGTGAAATATCATTTTTCATGATAGTCATGTTTTGAGCATTGTCATCAAGAGCCTTCCTGCCAACGACGTCACGGACACTGGAGGGAGCACTTTTCCGTTACCTTTTGGGACTATCGTCGGCTCATTCCTTCAAGTAAGACAGCACATTTTGGGACTATCGTCTGTTCATTTCTTCAAGTAAGACGGTGTATTTTGGGACTATCGTTTATCGACTATCATCGTTTCTTTTCGCTTTGATATAAATATATACATATTTAATTAGCAAAAAGGGGTACCTCAATTTATATAGTTTAATTTAGGGTTGTGCACAACTATAGCAGCTGCAGCTTCAAGGTGTACACAGTGTAAAATTGTGGGTATTGTCAATTGTATGTGAATACATATTTTTTTTTATTTCTTTTCATTTTTTTTGTCAATATAGAAACTGATATATACTGATGTTTTTTTCTGCTACAGCTCAAAGAATATATTTTCTTTTGAACTCAAGACATTCAGTGGTCTCAGACCCTGTGAGGAAATAAACCTTAGGTATCTATAAATGATGAATTCTCTTGTTTTCGTTCATCAGTACTAATAGGTTACATAAAGTGGCGCCCAACGTGGGGCTGTAGCGTATGTTAATTAGGATAGTTTTTTTTTTTTATATAAACACTATCATAGTGTCATTCAGTCCGTAGACCAGAATCATAGTCATGGATCTTTGCGTGAAGTATGGGTTTGATCCAGAGTGCACAGTTATACTAAAAGGAGCAAGCGCTGATGTTAGACTTGATTATGTGAGGAAGGCATTTTCGTCTCTTGATAAAGTAGTCAAAATTCAGCATTTGGAGAACAAGCTTTCTGATAACATTCTGTGCCAGTTTGAAGAATGTGTAACTCCAATGCTATTAGATGACGAGCATTCACATGATTCTGACAAACCGCCATGGAAAGTAATTCAGTTAAAGGAATTTAATGGAGGGAATTCAGATTTAAGTCCTCCTAAGGTCAGTGAAAAGGAGGTGATTGCAAGTGCAATTGAGGGAATGACTGAAGATTTCAAAGAGCATATACAAGGCCTCTCAGCTCATTATAATATCAGTCCTGTAGCGCTCAGCCAGCAATTTATAAGGAAGTTTGAAAGTGTTGAGATCACTCCACCCAAACAACCCGTCACATCAACCCCTTTTCCATGCACCCGGCCAGTAACAGAGTATTCTGATACCGAAGAACCATGTAGTTCAGGCCAATCCAGAGTCCACAAGGGACCAAGTAGTAGTCACACTTCAGCCATTACTATTCCTCCTGACGTCCAGCGTGTGATAGTGGAGCATGTTGTGAAGCGAGACACTGAAATGGGTGGATATGCTCAGAGTCAGAGCAAGTGCCGTATTTTCTCTGGCAACCTTCCTAAACCCACTACTGAAGTTGACTTCAATATATGGCGACTACATGCTAAGCAGGTGATCAAAGATACCAGCCTCTCTGAAAATCAGAAAAGAAGGATTGTTCTGGATAGCTTGCTTCCACTTGCCCTCAATGTAGCGCTCTACATAGGTGAAAGTGCCACTACCAAAGCATATTTTCAAGAGCTGGAAAATGCATATGGAAGTGTGACTGGTGGTGAAGAGCTTTATATTCAGTTCCTGGAGGCACACCAGAACAATGGTGAGAAGTCTTCTGATTATCTCCGCAGGCTGCATGTTCTCTTGCAGGATGCAATAGAGAAGAAGGGTCTGAATGGAAGAAATGCAGATTCTCAGTTGTTGAAGCAGTTCATCCGTGGGTGTTGGGATGAAGCCCTGATAACACGACTGCACTTAAAAGAGGCATCAACAGATCCCATGGAGAAGGGGATATCTTTTTCTGAGCTGCTGTTTAAAATCAGATCTCTTTTGCATGAGTGCCAGTTGAAAGAGACAAGGAGAAAACGTCATCTGGGTGTCTCAACAACCAAGGTGTACAGCAAGACACACATGACGATGGAGGCTAACCTTGAGGAGGAGCTTGAACCGTCCAAATCTGCAGTCGAGCACCCACATCAAAGAGCTCTGGAAGACCGACTGAAACAGCTTGAGGCAGAGGTGGCTCAAACCAAGTCCATTCAGATGTCTCATACTTCATCGAAGAAAAAGCTTGAGTCTCGAGAAAAGAAGAAAGATGATAAAGAAGAGGCTGAAGAGAAGCCTAAAGGACCTTTCAGAGTGCAACGACAGAGAAGCGGTAAATTCCAGAGATTCTGTTACAAGTGTGGGGAAGACAATCATGCAATGCAGCAATGTAATAATCCTGTCAATGCCATTCTAGTGCAGCAGAAACTGTGCCAAAGACATATGACCAAGAGACCACAAGTACAAACAGCTGAGCCTGATGCTTCAGCTTTAAACATGTGAGAGCCCCTGCGGAGGAACACGCAGGGGCTCGAGAAAACCAAAGTTTCCCAAATGCTAGACAGTGTCGGTCTAAATTGCAGCAGAAAAGAGAGGATCAGAGTGTCAGTCAGATTCCCAGTGGCCTTGTTGGGGAATCTTGTGAAGGCTCAGCTTGGCTTGATGGTGTTAGGTGTAACTGTCTTATTGATACAGGGTCTCAGGTGACCATTCTTGCCCAGTCCTTCTACCAACAACATCTTTCTCATAGGGAATTGTGCTCTGTCAGTGACTTACTTCGCATAGAGGGTGCAGCTGGACAGACAGTACCCTATTTAGGATACATTGAAGTAGAAGTGCAGTTTCCCAGAAGTGTCTGTGGGACAGGTAGCAAATTCACTGTTTTAGCTTTAGTGAGCCCTGATCAGCCTTACAACAACAAGGTTCCACTACTAGTGGGTACTAACATTCTAAAGTATCTCATTCAAGATTGTCAAAAGAAAGGGGGGTCACAGTTTTTTAGCACATTGCCAATACATGCTGAGTGGGCTGGAGCATATTCAGATTGCTGTGATCAGCTGAAAGCAGTGCAGGACAGTGCCAAAACCTTGCAGGTAAAGCTGTGTGGCAAAGTTTCTGTCAGTATCAAGAAGAACAAAATATGTGTGCTAAGAGGGATATGTCGCCCCGGAACCATGGGAGGTGAATTTCAAGCGGTTATTGGAGAATCTCAAGAACACTCTTCCCCTGGCGGGTTGTTGGTTTATGACCAGATCGTAAAGGTTAAGTCAGAGTCCTTCAGTAAAGTAAAACTATCTGTACACAATGTGTCTGATCACAGCATAACTCTGCACCCCAAATCTGTCATTGCTGAGTGCACACTAATTGATTGGGCCATGCCAATAGCCTCAAATGCATTCGGTCTAAGCCAAAATACAGACCTTAATGTGGCTACTGCCTTACAAGTCACAAGGTCCGAGGATAAAGGTGCCATTCAAGCTCCTGACTTCAGCCTTGAATTTGAAAATAGTCCCATTTCTGAAGAGTTCAAGGAGCAACCTTAACAGCCCAAAGA